>CAWUFW010000790.1:0-40000 GCA_963921515.1 Calotriton arnoldi
ATGTGCAGGCTTTTCCATCAGGGAAGATAATTGAATTCTGGAAAGAGTATTACGTGTATTTAAAGAGGTTGGTATCACCTTGAGGTGAGAAAAATATTAATTTTTAATGCAACAAGTGGATTATTTGGGACACAGGGTGTCCAATAAAGGCATTCAACTGAAATTCTCTTTAGTGCAGGCAATTCAAGATGTCTCCTGACCAAAAGACAAGGACACTCTAAGATCGTTTTTAGGTCTTTGTGAGTATTAGTCACAATTTAAACAAGGTTATTTATGCTTTTGTGGTACAGCCCCTCCGTAATTTAAGGAAAGGAGAAATATTTGCATAGGGTGATGATGCTGATTATGCCATCTTGAAGGTTAAGGATTTGATTGTTACTGTTATATTCCATATAGGTACCCTATATAGGCGCAGGTAACCTTGTAACCTTTCACCTATATTCTTCCCTACATTACACACATAACGGTTCTTGGGTACTGACCTTTTACCTAGATATGACACTGCATTCAGAACGCAGGTTTTTCCCTGGTTCGATTCTCATACATTATGCATGAGGCTTCTTGGAAGCACAGCAGGACTAACAGTAGGAATACCATCTCCTGTATAATATCTCTGTATAAAGTGCAGACCCAACGGCATCCTTTAGGCCGACACAGTAACACAGCAAGGTAGGACCCCTGGGGAGACCTATGGGTATATATACAGCACATCTTGCTTAGGAAGAGAGAGGAGACCGAGACTTCCCGGCTGACACACTGACCAGAGACGCTGAGGTTCCTGCATGCAGACGCTCCAGCTCGCAGGGGTCTAACATCCCTCGCGGGGTGTCCAACTCGAGACCAGGACGGAGTCCCATATTCTCTTATTCTCGGGTAATGGGGCTGACTAGATCCTAGAGGGATTCTTGGCATAACACCTACACAGATGCTAGGTACATTTAGGTACATCTAGTTAGGGAGGCATTGTAGGAGTACGCACTTTTTATCATGTGTTTTATGTACTTGTATATATTCATGATTTCTGCAAAATGGTAGAACTATACCATCCCTTTACTTTCGTAGTACTGCTAATCATATATCTCTGCTACTGTCTAATGGTTGTTGCAGCTCATCTATTATACACTAGAATAACAACTGTTCAATAAATACTTATTGAAAACGCCCAGCCTGTTTATTCTGTGTAACTCTCTGAGAAAAACTAAGTGAGCACGAGTGACTGAGCGAAAGGTAGTATATTGTTTCCACGATTCTGAGGGATCAGGGTTGTCATTTTCTGAGGTTGCCAGAATCTATTCTCTCCGTGATAAGAGGAGATTATAGTGGCACTGTGAGCTAGCTGACAGGCTAACGTATCCGGTGGGGGTGCACGGAATCAGTCCGCCACCAATCCCACAGTTTATGTTATCCAAACGTGCAGATCCTGTATAGGTAATATAGGAACTACATGACATTACGGGTCCGACCTTGAAGCCTTTTGTAGCTGGTTAAGCATGTTTCTTCACTGTGGATGTCAGTCAGTCAGGGTTGGGAGTAATCCTTTTTTAATGGGTTTGTGGCAAATAGCATACCATTGCTTTTGTTTCACGGTCTCTCACTCAGTACGAAACCAATTATAGCACAATTGAATGTGAATCGTTAGCGTGTTGTTGGGCTGTTGAGAAATTTTAAATGTTTTTGTGGGGGGCAAAGTTTGACATACACAGTGCACAAACCTCTGATTTATATGCTTAACAGAAATAGTACTGGGAAGGCTTCTGCTAGATTAATTCAGCTACTTTCCAGACTACAGGAGTATAACTTTGTTATCAAATACAAACTAGGAAGTAAAAATATGAGAGCAGATTGTCTCTTAAGGTTGCTTGCGAATGTAAATTCTGATGATTGTCAGGGTGATCGAATTGAGTGTGTTATAGCATTAGTTGATTTGTGTGCAACTTATCCTGAAATGTCTAGTGAGTGCTTTGAGTTTTGATAACTTTTTACAAAGTGTCATGAAATATGTGAAGAATTGTTGGCCCAAGCGGAGAAATTTGGAGGTTGGATTAAAACCCTTTACTCAAGTGGCTGGGAACTATCTTTGGTCAATGGGTTGCTGTTCCACCATGACGTTCTTGTTCCACCTGTGTCATTAAGGGAGTCCTAGATTAAAGTGGCTTATGAAGGTCATCTTGAGGTTGCTGCAAACAGTTGTAATCTCAAGCAATTTTATTGGTGGCCATCTCTTGACTCGAGTTAGAGACTGTTCCACTTATCTGGTTTCAGAGAAACACTGGAAGACCTTTAAGACTCCCTTACATATGGTTCTTTTGCTAGAGGGTCCATGGAACAAGGTGGCACTGGATTTTGCTGGACCTTTTGAGTTATTACCCGCAAGTAAAATGTACATGTTGGTCTTAGTGAAGTATTTTTCGAAGTGGGTCTATTATAAGTTTACCTCTTCAGCTTATACGTCTTCTGTGATTCTGTTTTTACAAAGAGTTTTTGATATTGAAGGACCACCCAGAGAACTGGCGACTGATAATGGCACACATTTTAAATCCTCTAAAATGAAACTGTTTATTAATGATTTCCAAATCAAACATTTACAGGTTGCACTGTATTTGCCCACTTCTAATGGCCTAGTGGAGAAGATGAACTGATTTTTAAAAGAAGGGGGGTCAGTCAGCCTTGTCTTCAGGTGTGTCAGTAGAGATGTTTTTGCAGATGAATGTTTGGAATTATTTAATAACCCCTCATAATACCACAGGTGAATCCCCATTCAGGGTGTTGTGCAATGGGTTGCCCAGATGTGCTCTTTGTTCTGATTGGGTCAATCATCTTAAGGGAGGCCTCACCAACTCAAGTGTAGGCTTCAGTTTTGAAGACCGAGTCAAGAGTAAACAATCTTTATTAAAATCCAGTTTTGAGAACGAACAGGTCACGGAGAATTGTGATTTGGATGTTGGAGATTGGGTACTTATCAAGAAACCCACTTGTATCAAAAAAGGAGAATGTAAGTTTATATTACCAGTCAAAGTGACCAGAGTATCTAAGGCTGTTTTTTTTGGAGGGAAAGGGTTGGTGGAGCAATAGGAACCTTGTGCAAATTTCATCTGACCAAGTTAAGAAAATTCTAACTATGAAAAGAATGGTAATTCTGATCTTAATAGTTCTTGGTGGCTGGGTGGAGATTCTGGCTCACAGTGTGCCATCTCCTCCTCTAGGTCTAGTAATGTGCTGCAAAACTCACGTTGTCCAAATGGGACATGTGATCTCTCAAGTAACTCTGAAGCTACAGATGCATCTTCTTCTGTTGCTACTTCAGGAGCTGTCTCCTCAAGTAGTAATTTTTCTAATTCCTTTTGCGTGAATGATGCCAGGGGTCCTCAGATGAGTTTATGCAGAACTGCTTGCAATGTTTCTATTCCAATGAGATTTAAAGACTATTATATCTGTAAGTTCTTTCTACTGTGCTCTAGTGGGGGTCACTGACACTTGGGGGCATATTAGCAAGAAGAGGCGATAATCATCGCTAACCCTGCTTAGCGTGATTTTTTTTATCGCCGGCTATCGCTGGAATATATCGCCACGCTAACGCTGTATTAGCAACGATTAGCGCTATGGCGATGAATATTCCAGCGATAGCGGGAAATGGGCCAACATCGCTGAAAAACCAGCGATGTTGCATGAGAAGGAGAACACCTTGCTGATACGACCCTGTGGTCGTATCAGCATAATCCACCCCCCATGTTAGGTATGGCTAACACCTGCTAATTGCAGGTGTTAAATAAATGGCGATGACCCGGTTAGCGCGACTTTTCACGTCGCTAACTGGGGCCATGGCCACCTTGCTAATAGGCGATAGGCCTGTTAGCGAGTGTTTCCCAGGTTTGTTCGTCGGGAACGCCCACTTTGCATGTCATTAGCGATAAATATCGCTGACATGCAAAGCGATAAACGGGCGCTAATGCCCGCAAACTGTCGCTAACTGCTGTTAGAGACAGTTTGCTGATAGGGCGATATAAATATCGCCGCTTTAGCGGCAAAAAGTGCCGCTAAAGCGGCGATAGTGCCCTTGCTAATATGCCCCTAGTTTTCTTATATACATATAGTTTTTGTTGGGGTTTTGTCTTTGTTTTTTTCATTTGGAAAATGTTTTTCATTTATTTCATAAGTGGAAAGGTGATGTAGTATTATGATCCTTGTTGATTGCACATGCCACATCGGTCTCGCTGCATGTATATCTTTGACTGTGGATTTGACTTTCTGTTCTTGCCCTGCTGGTGTTCTGGATGACTGTTAGGTCAGTTGCTCCTGGATACCGGCAGAGCAGGAGGTGCAGTCGGGGGCTTCTGCATGTATACTTACAAATAAAGGCATATTGAGTTTTCCAAATGGTCTCATCGTATCATCACTTACTACAGGGACCTTGGTTGAGAGAGGAGAGAGATCTGGAACCTTCCCCTATTATGTATAAGCTGGGCAGACACTGCTAAATGGGGGTGAGGAGGGGCGGGGAGCCACCTGGGGGTTGTAGCTACTCCCGCTACTAGGTTGGAGCACATATAACCTTAAAAGCAGTCCCAGCAAAAGGTGTCCAGATTCTTTAAGACCCCTGCAAAAAGCACCCAAAAGTGTATTCAAAACGTAGAGCCCAAAAGTACGATTGCACTCAAAGATAATCTTGACAGCCTACAGACGTTTAAAAATTAACTTAGAGAAGAGATAAAACCAGACTTGGAAAAGGGCCTTGCAAAATTGAACTCTAACCTGGGAGAACAAAACTGCCACTATTTGGACAGATGTAGATTCTGTGGGTACCAGAGTACTACACGTTGAAGCTAAAGTTCAAGATCTTCAAACATCAAAAATCAGATATCATGACAAAACTGTCCTTCGGCTATGCACAAGCAGACACGGTTGCCCTTAAATGTGAAGCGATACAAAAGGGGATGATGGACAGGAACGTTTAGGCCAATCAAACACTCACCCCCAGTCAACTGATCTGGGTTTAATCATCATCATTCTTTAGCTCTCACTCCCACCACCCCAGTTCAGACATGGCCCATATGCAAATCAGTCTGACCCTGTGCCTCATGGGAACAGTCCAGCCCGAACTGCCAAGCCATGTCTTCCCTGTGGACCGGAAACAAGCATCCTAGGACCGGTTTCTGGCATTCCAGCCGAAATCATCAGCCAGGCTTGCTTGAATCCAGTGGCAAAGTGAGCAAGGGACCCACGTCTGGAGCATGCCCCGCCAACTTAGGGCGAACAAAGCGATACAAAGGGGATGATGGGCCGGAGCGTTTGAGCCAATCAAACACTCACCCCCAGTCAGCTGATCTGGGTTTAATCCATCATCATTCTTTAGCTCACTCCACCACCCCAGTTCAGACATGGCCATATGCAAATCAGTCTGACCCTGTGCCTCATGGGAACAGTCCAGCCCGAACTGCCAAGCCATGTCTTCCCTGGACCGGAAACAAGCATCCTAGGACCGGTTTCTGGCATTCCAGCCGTCATCAGCCAGGCTTGCTTGAATCCAGTGGCAAAGTGAGCAAGGGACCCACGTCTGGGCATACCCCCGCCAACTTAGGGCGAACAAAGCGATACAAAAGGGGATGATGGACCGGAGCGTTTGAGCCAATCAAACACTCACCCCCAGTCAACTGATCTGGGTTTAATCCATCATCATTCTTTAGCTCACTCCACCACCCCAGTTCAGACATGGCCATATGCAAATCAGTCTGACCCTGTGCCTCATGGGAACAGTCCAGCCCGAACTGCCAAGCCATGTCTTCCCTGGACCGGAAACAAGCATCCTAGGACCGGTTTCTGGCATTTCAGCCGTCATCAGCCAGGCTTGCTTGAATCCAGTGGCAAAGTGAGCAAGGGACCCACGTCTGGGCATACCCCCGCCAACTTAGGGCGAACAAAGCGATACAAAAGGGGATGATGGACGGAGCGTTTGAGCCAATCAAACACTCACCCCCAGTCAACTGATCTGGGTTTAATCCACTCATCATTCTTTAGCTCACTCCACCACCCCAGTTCAGACATGGCACATATGCAATCAGTCTGAATGCATGACATTGTTCTGCATTCTGTCCATCAACTGTTGCTTTGCATTTGTCAGCCCGAGCGGGCCGAGGTATGCTCGCGCAAGTCCGTGTCTTCTCCATGGCACCGGGAATCAAGCATCCTAGCTGACGAGTGGCTGGCATTCCGAAGCCGTCGTCAGCCAGGCTTGCTTGTTTCCAGTCCAGGAAGGACCTGGCTTGGCAGTTCGGGCTGGACTGTTCCCATGAGGCACAGGGTCAAGACTGATTTGCATATGGCTGGGTTCAAACTGGAATGGCATGGTGAGCAAACAAACGATGGATTTAGGCCCAGATCTCTGTACTGGGGTGAATGTATGACATTGTTCTGCATTCTGTCCATCAACTGTTGTTTTTGCATTTGTCACCCGAGTGGGACGGGTATGCTCAGGCGTGAGTCCCGTGCTCTCCATGCCACTGGAATCAAGCTATCCTGGCTGATGAGGGCTGAAAGCCCGAAACCGGTCCTAGGATGCTTGTTTCCAGTCCAGGGAGGACCTGGCTTGGCAGTTCGGGCTGGACTGTTCCCATGGGGCACAGGGTCAAGACTGATTTGCATATGGCTGGGTTCAAACTGGAATGGCATGGTGAGCAAAAAAACGATGGATTTAGGCCCAGATCTCTGTACTGGGGTGAATGTATGACATTGTTCTGCATTCTGTCCATCAACTGTTGTTTTTGCATTTGTCACCCGAGTGGGACGGGTATGCTCAGACGTGAGTCCCGTGCTCTCCATGCCACTGGAATCAAGCTATCCTGGCTGATGAGGGCTGAAAGCCCGAAACCGGTCCTAGGATGCTTGTTTCCAGTCCAGGAAGGACCTGGCTTGGCAGTTCGGGCTGGACTGTTCCCATGGGGCACAGGGTCAAGACTGATTTGCATATGGCTGGGTTCAAACTGGAATGGCATGGTGAGCAAAAAAACGATGGATTTAGGCCCAGATCTCTGTACTGGGGTGAATGTATGACATTGTTCTGCATTCTGTCCATCAACTGTTGTTTTTGCATTTGTCACCCGAGTGGGACGGGTATGCTCAGGCGTGGGTCCCGTGCTCTCCATGCCACTGGAATCAAGCTATCCTGGCTGATGAGGGCTGAAAGCCCGAAACCGGTCCTAGGATGCTTGTTTCCAGTCCAGGGAGGACCTGGCTTGGCAGTTCGGGCTGGACTGTTCCCATGAGGCACAGGGTCAAGACTGATTTGCATATGGCTGGGTTCAAACTGGAATGGCATGGTGAGCAAAAAAACGATGGATTTAGGCCCAGATCTCTGTACTGGGGTGAATGTATGACATTGTTCTGCATTCTGTCCATCAACTGTTGTTTTGCATTTGTCACCCCGAGTGGGACGGGTATGCTCAGACGTGGGTCCCGTGCTCTCCATGCCACTGGAATCAAGCTATCCTGGCTGATGAGGGCTGAAAGCCCGAAACCGGTCCTAGGATGCTTGTTTCCAGTCCAGGGAGGACCTGGCTTGGCAGTTCGGGCTGGACTGTTCCCATGAGGCACAGGGTCAAGACTGATTTGCATATGGCTGGGTTCAAACTGGAATGGCATGGTGAGCAAAAAAACGATGGATTTAGGCCCAGATCTCTGTACTGGGGTGAATGTATGACATTGTTCTGCATTCTGTCCATCAACTGTTGTTTTTGCATTTGTCACCCGAGTGGGACGGGTATGCTCAGGCGTGGGTCCCGTGCTCTCCATGCCACTGGAATCAAGCTATCCTGGCTGATGAGGGCTGAAAGCCCGAAACCGGTCCTAGGATGCTTGTTTCCAGTCCAGGAAGGACCTGGCTTGGCAGTTCGGGCTGGACTGTTCCCATGGGGCACAGGGTCAAGACTGATTTGCATATGGCTGGGTTCAAACTGGAATGGCATGGTGAGCAAAAAACGATGGATTTAGGCCCAGATCTCTGTACTGGGGTGAATGTATGACATTGTTCTGCATTCTGTCCATCAACTGTTGTTTTTGCATTTGTCACCCGAGTGGGACGGGTATGCTCAGGCGTGGGTCCCGTGCTCTCCATGCCACTGGAATCAAGCTATCCTGGCTGATGAGGGCTGAAAGCCCGAAACCGGTCCTAGGATGCTTGTTTCCAGTCCAGGGAGGACCTGGCTTGGCAGTTCGGGCTGGACTGTTCCCATGGGGCACAGGGTCAAGACTGATTTGCATATGGCTGGAGTTCAAACTGGAATGGCATGGTGAGCAAAAAACGATGGATTTAGGCCCAGATCTCTGTACTGGGGTGAATGTATGACATTGTTCTGCATTCTGTCCATCAACTGTTGTTTTTGCATTTGTCACCCGAGTGGGACGGGTATGCTCAGACGTGGGTCCCGTGCTCTCCATGCCACTGGAATCAAGCTATCCTGGCTGATGAGGGCTGAAAGCCCGAAACCGGTCCTAGGATGCTTGTTTCCAGTCAGGGAGGACCTGGCTTGGCAGTTCGGGCTGGACTGTTCCCATGGGGCACAGGGTCAAGACTGATTTGCATATGGCTGGGTTCAAACTGGAATGGCATGGTGAGCAAAAAACGATGGATTTAGGCCCAGATCTCTGTACTGGGGTGAATGTATGACATTGTTCTGCATTCTGTCCATCAACTGTTGTTTTTGCATTTGTCACCCGAGTGGGACGGGTATGCTCAGACGTGGGTCCCGTGCTCTCCATGCCACTGGAATCAAGCTATCCTGGCTGATGAGGGCTGAAAGCCCGAAGCCGGTCCTAGGATGCTTGTTTCCAGTCCAGGGAGGACCTGGCTTGGCAGTTCGGGCTGGACTGTTCCCATGAGGCACAGGGTCAAGACTGATTTGCATATGGCTGGGTTCAAACTGGAATGGCATGGTGAGCAAAAAAACGATGGATTTAGGCCCAGATCTCTGTACTGGGGTGAATGTATGACATTGTTCTGCATTCTGTCCATCAACTGTTGTTTTTGCATTTGTCACCCGAGTGGGACGGGTATGCCCAGACGTGAGTCCCGTGCTCTCCATGCCACTGGAATCAAGCTATCCTGGCTGATGAGGGCTGAAAGCCCGAAACCGGTCCTAGGATGCTTGTTTCCAGTCCAGGGAAGGACCTGGCTTGGCAGTTCGGGCTGGACTGTTCCCATGGGGCACAGGGTCAAGACTGATTTGCATATGGCTGGGTTCAAACTGGAATGGCATGGTGAGCAAAAAAGCGATGGATTTAGGCCCAGATCTCTGTACTGGGGTGAATGTATGACATTGTTCTGCATTCTGTCCATCAACTGTTGTTTTTGCACTTAAATGTGAAGACGCAGAAAATCAGATGAGAAGAGAGAACGTATGATCGAAGAGTCTGCATAAAGGAGCAGAGGAAGCAGACCTGGAATCTTTCATTTGCAGCTTTTTCAGAAAATCCTTGGGGAAGGATCAAGTGAAGATCAAGCTGGATAGAATTCACAGAGTGGGCCCCAAAAAAAAATTCACTGCACAAGCTACTGCAGCTGGATGTCAACAATTAAGGCCTATCACAGACAAATTAAAGGAGGAAACTGATCACTATGAACACTGAAATAAACTTCATCAGACTTATAACAAAGTCGTGGCAGCACAGATTCTGCGCATCCAAGTGGAGGGGAGGCAGGCAGAGCCAGCCTCGGTGGGAACGGGGGGCAGTGTCTTGACAAAGCTGTGCTCAAAGTGATGGCTCACATCCAGACCACAGAGACTACGGGGAGTGCGGAAATTTACTCAGAAGATTTAAGAGTGAATTTAATAATCTGAGTAAGTCCTGGGTGTAAGAGAGGTAGGAGCAGGGAATCATACAGACTCTTCTCATATCTAAGATGTAAGAATGGTTAATCTCAACACTGGGAGAGATGTGCTTACACTGGACCTTATTATAAAAAACAATGGTCCCTAGTCATGATAATTACAATACAAATTACCAAATGGCAATTTAATATTTTCAAAAAAGAAATGCACAATCAAAAATTCTTAAAAAATAATATAACATAGTAGTGCAGTGAGTATACATGCAAAAAACGTGCTCAGCAGTGCTCCCTTTTTAAAGTCATACGCTCAAGAGGAAACCGTGATCAACACGTGTATCAGGGCTTTAAGTGGGCCGGGTCTGTCCGGGTCTGGGCACCGGCAGTTATTTTCAGGGGGCCTCGAAACGGGTCTCTATCGGGCTCTATTTTCGGGCCTCGCAGAGGTAGTCCGTTTTCTTTTTTTCTTGGACTGCAGTGAGAGCATGCACATCGATGTGTGCATGCTCGGATGTCGTGTGAAGATGACAAGTGGAATGTATTCTTTAACGGCACAAGGACCCCCATGCAGAGGCGCAACTAGAGCCAAATTTCGGGGGGCTACTAAAAATTTCGGGGGCTGACTCTTCCAGCAATATGCAGAGTGGAGCTTCAGGGGCTCTAAGAAGGGGTGAAAAACAACACAGCCTCGTTAACAAGTAAATGGTCTTTTAAAGACCTGTGAAGTACTCGGGTGCGGCTGTGTGTGTGCCCAGGAAGCTGTCTCAGCCGGGCTGACACACACGACGGGGGGGGGTGCTGAAGCCCTTTGAGCTCAATGGGCGTTGCGCGCCTGTCCCCATGCATGTTAATAACTCTGCGTTCGGTGGCATGGGGGACGGGGGTGGGAGAGGAGTTTTCCTTCAGCTGCTGCACTCACAATTCACGGCTTTCAACAAATCAGAGCATGAAATTCACTGAACATTATTCTCGGCCATAACCCCTGAGGTGCTGATTGCATCCTGCACTTAGATTATAAAGCAGAATAAAAGCGTTTACAACTTTTACCATCTAATGCGCTTTCCTATTTAATAAGTGAAGGAATAAATATCTGTTTCTTCCAGTCACCCGCCCGATCCTCTCCGGTTGTCTACAGTCTGTCTAGTAAGGAGGGGCCGGCTTCTCTGGGGTGCTTCTCGCTTGTTCTGGAGGACCTGGAATCTATCTGGCTGGTCCAGTCACCAGGGGTGTGGGAGGGGGATATACTGCATCAATGTGTAAGCAGGGGTGGTGACAGCTAATATAGAGGCTGAAATAGACCCCATCCCTCAGTGTACTGTGTACGCTGCAGGTGAACTAACGGGAAACTGAGTACGATTAGAACTGATCGGCTTCCAGCTGCTTATTGAGTTTGGAATGACTGTCAGCCAAGGTCGGATTGATAAGACAGGCACTTAGGCAGGGAGGGATGGGCCGGTGACTGAGGGCCAGTTGTGAGCCGGTCTTTTAGATGCCTTGTTGGCCCTTTTGGTGTCTTTCCGTATCATTCGGCTGTCCTACGCGGCCCGAAGGGGGCCTGAACGGCCTCGCTGGGGACAGTAGTCTCTGCTCCTCTCTCCCACCCAGATGGAGGCCCGCACTGTTCTTCCCCGTCCCCTGCCGGGCCGGCTTGTTCCTGTGCGGGACACTGGTCCCTACAGCCATGACGTCATGCCAGGTGAGCCTCGTTGTAGGAGGACTCTGTGGCATGTTTTGATGGGGGTGGTGGCTTCGTTAAAACTCACCCCTGTGAAGCCGCATTGCCTTCTGGGAGCAGTGCTTCTAGTACACTCAGCCTCACGTGAAGCCACCCTATACGGGAGGTGTCTGCCTGGGCATTTCCCAGGATGACGACACCGGTCTTGGGGTACTGGGGAGGGTGTATGGCGTTATCCATAAGGAGGGGAGAGAGCGAGCTTGAGCGGGGAATTCCAAATCTGATGACACTCTGAGGAGTCCTAGAGCTGACGGCTTGTCAGAACAGGGGGTACTGCTACACTAGTTATCTTTATTTAGACCACGCCCCTACTTAGATAGGCCACACCCCTTTGAGGTTTGCCCCGCCCCTTTTAGAGCACCCCTGTTTTTTTTCTCCACTTAAAGCCCTGACGTGTATCAATAAAGCAAGAATAGCAGTGCCCATCAGGAAATGTCATCTATACAATCAAAATAGGGTCAGTGTATTTTAAGGTCTCCGGCGTTTCGATCCCCTGGTGGACAGTGGGATCATCATCTGGACTCAAGAACTATTTAAGCCCGAGACGAAGCTGAAACAATGATTGAGAAAAGATTGTGTCAACAAATGAATCAATACAAGGCATTTATAATGACATGATAACTACACTGGACCTTATGTAAAAACTGGTAACACTTTTTAAATTGCGATGTGCAGAGATAGCCAGGGTGGGGGGGCAGTCATATGATATCCTGTCAATAGCAAAAAGAGGCGTAGGTCTGGAGGGTGGCTGCAGAGAGGTAGTCTACTGTCCCTCTCCCATATGATGCATAAATTAGTTAAGACCACTCAGGTCTGGAATCCATAGGGGAAGGATACCTGCACATGTACCATATCTACATTTTTACACTGTTGTAATGAAGGGATTTAACCTAATTTAAAGGTTGCAGTTCTTGGAGGTTTAAGGGTTCCATGCAGTGCATTCCAGTTCACACACACACATACTGAATTGGGGGGTGGGGGACAAACAATCTTGACAACATGACTTACACATTCAGGCTCCTACATAAGGAAACTACCATATGCACTTTCAGATACATGGTAGGTGATGAATAAAGTTGTTTCCCGAAATATAAAGAGGATAAACTCTTCCATTAAAAATGAAAATTCGGCGCTTTATTTGGGAGAAGTTTGGCATTGTGGTGCTCCAGGAAACTAACCTATAGAAAGTAGAAGAAACGAGGTTCCAACACAAACAATAACCATTAGCTTACTATGTGTCGGGAATGCTCCGCACCCCATCGTGCGCGTTGATGGGTGTGGAGGTGGAAGCTGGGTCCCACGGAAGGATGACAAGGCTATGGAGTGATACCAATAACTTTATTAACTGCATGAAAGTGGTGGATCCTTTACAGGGGAGAGCCGGACCGCCTCACGCTGTGTCCCGGTCTCTCGATGTGTCCAGCCCCCCACGTCACGACCCCTCGCGATAGCTCGCCGTGGGTCACGTGACTCGGGGAGCTAGACCGCCACACTACACATCTTCCCCCTTAACAATGACATACAAAACTGCAGGTGTGCCCACAGGTGTGGGGGAATGAGAGCGAGAGAGAGAGAGAGAGCGAGAGAGAGAGAGAGAGAGCGAGAGAGAGAGAGAGAGAGAGAGAGAGAGAGAGAGAGAGAGATCACAGCTGAAAGTCACTGAGGTGTTTCGGTAGCTTCACTGCACGACCCTTGCGGGTGTGTGTTCCAGTCCCCGGCTGTCTTCCTCCTCGGGGTCAGTCTGACCTTATGCCTTCTTCCTGATCTCTCCGGAAGGCGTTGGGTGTCTCGCCCGGGATGCCTTGTTCCTCTGCGTCCTGGCTGGGCGGACACGGTGTAGGTTGTCCAGGTGATTGTCCTCCCGCGCTGGCTGGTCCGGTCTCGCTCATGTGGTCCGAAGAGGGTGCGGCCGCTCCCGCTACGCTGGGGCTTCCTTCCAGCTCACTGTCATCTGTGCCCCAATGCAGGATCTTGTTGCACTTGGCCATTCTGGATTGGGACCAGACCTTGCCGTCGCTCAATAGGGCAGAGCGGGAGTATGCTTCTACCACCCGCAGGGGCTCACTGAATTAGCTGTCTCCTTTGAGTCCGGATTGGCCCCTTTTGACTCGGACCCACTCGCCCTCCGCCAAGGAGGTGCCACACACATTGTTCCTTTTGTCGTAATGTGCTTTGTAGATGCTTTGTGCCTTCGCTATGTTCGTGCGGACAATGACTGGTGACCATTTGCTTTGGAGTCTCATGGTCATCCAGGCCGTGTTGTCTCTGGTGAATGGTTCTCTGCCTCTTAAGATCTTTAACGGGCTGTAGCCTGTCAAGGTAGGTGTGATGCGGTATGCCCATACCGTGTTCCTGACTTCGGACTCCCAGTTTTTTCTGGCGCTAATGGCTGCTTGGATCGAGCCCATGATCACCCGGTTGAAGCGTTCCACTTGGCCGTTACCCACTGGGTGGTAGACCGGGGTGTGCCTCGTCCGGATTCCGTTTCTGTTGGTGAAGGCTGTCCATTTGGCCGACGTGAACTGGGGTCCGTTGTCGCTGGTGATAGATTTGGGGATGCCCTCCCTCAAGAAGATGTTGGTGAGGAAAGTGATGACGGCATCGGAATCTACCGAGTCGCAGATTTCGACCTCTGGCCACTTGGAATAGCGGTCCACAACGACGATGAGGTGTTTGGGTGTGCCCCAGGTGTCTAGGACCGGGCCTACGATGTCGATGGATAAGTCCTCCCAGGGGTTATTGGGAGTTGAGAATTCACCCATGGGTGGCCTCAGGGTGACCAGGGTTTTGTCAGCTCTGGCACAATGGGTGCAGTCCCTCACAAACCTTTCCACTTGGACGTCCATGGCGGGCTACCAGTACAACAGTTTTATCCGCCGTTTGGTTTTTACGATGCCCAGGTGGCCTTCGTGGTTGATGTGTAGAATGCGGTCATACAGCGCCTTCGGGGGCACTACTTTGTCTCCCTGTAGCAGGAATGTGGAATCCTCGCCCATGGAGAGTTCGTCACGGACTTCCCAGTATTTTCTGAGGTTGCTGTCGACGTGCCTCTTCTCCGGCCAGCCTCGCATGACATGCCCCTTGATCTGGGAGAGTTCCGTGTCCTGCGTGTAGGCTTCTGCCCAGTCTTGGGCACTGATGGTATGTTCATGATCTGACATGAAGGCGACGCTGTACTCTTCCCACTCCGATGTTGTGACGGGATCATCCATGGCTGCCGCTCTGCTCAAGAAGTCCGCCACTCTGTTCTGTGGCCCCGGGATGTATTCACATCATAGACAAAGTCCAACAGACGCAATGTCATTTTAGCGATGCGTGGCATGGCTGCTACGTTGCCGCTGGATGTAAGGACCTTGATCAGAGGCTTGTGGTCGGTACGGAGTGTAAATCTTGACCCCCACAGGTACTGTCGAAATTTCTCCATCGCCCAGATGGTGGCTAGCATTTCCTTCTCGATTACGCTGTACTTGTCTTCACTGGGGGTAAGGGATCGTGATACGAAGCCCACCGTGGTCTCGGTGCCATCGGAGACCCTCTGGGAGAGGACTGCTCCCAGCCCTTTGTCGCTGGCGTCCGTGGTGAGTATACTGGCCGCAGCGCCATCGAATCCTTGTAAGGGAACCGCCTTGCAGATGTCTTGTTTGATGGCCAAGAACTCCGCTTCTGTTTCCTCAGACCAGGTGAACTTGTTCTTTTCCTTGAGCAGTTGGCGTAAGTTGTGCGTCTTCGTCGCAAAGTTTCTGACGAACTTGCTATAGAATTCCGCCAGCCCCAGGAACGAACGAACGTCGTCTTTGGATGTCGGGGAGGGAGCTGACATGATGGCCTCCACATTCGCCGATTTGGGGGTGATTCCCGTGTCGCTGATTTCATGCCCCAGATAAGTGACCTTGCGGAGACCGAATTTGCACTTCTCTAATTCGGCCATGAGGCCATTGGCTGCGAGCGTGCGTAGGACGGTGCGCAGGGTGTTATCGTGTTCAGCTTTGGATTTTCCCATGACGAGGATGTCGTCTTGGAAGTAGAGGACACCGTGGACGCCTTGGAACAGCTTGTGCATTAGTTTTTGGAAGACGACCGCCGCGGATGCGAGGCCGAAGGGCAGGCGTCTGAACCGGTAGCACCCAAAGGGTGTGAGAAGGATGTAAGTTTCCGGCATGGCGGGTGAAGTGATACCTGGTGGTAGGCGGCTTTGAGGTCGATGGTGGAGAACCACTTGATGCCTTTGGTCTGGGCGAGTAATTCCACAATGATGTTCTTGTTGAGTTCGCGGAGATCAATGCAGAGGCGGATCTTCCCACTAGGTTTGCGCACTACCACCAAAGGCGCGAGCCTTTCGGCGCATTCGATCGGTTCAATGATGCCTCCGTCTTCTAAGCGCTTCAGTTCTAGCTGTACCGCTTCTCGGCAGTTGAACGGGATGTTCCTGACTTTGTGGGCAACCGGTACCGCTCCATCTTTTAGGACGATCTTGTGGGAGAACTTGCACATCTTCCCAATCTGGTCGCTGAAGACAGTGGGGAACTCTTCTCGGAGTGAGGATGGCATGGATGTATCCTCCGTTAGGAGCACTTGCGTGTCACCACCGGGGTTGAGCTGAATACCAAGGGCACCCTGGTCGGCCCAACCCAGGACCGATGGGCCCTTTTGTGCCACGTACAACTTCGATGTAGTGTGTCGTCCTTTGAACTCGAACAGGAGCTGCCTGAAGCCCACCATGGGGATCCTTTCTCCCGTGTATGTGACTGGATGGACGTCCGTGGGGTGAAGATGGTCACCCACCACTTGGGCGAAGTCTCAATCCCAGATCTGCTTCTGGATGATGGTGTAGGGCGATCCCGAGTCTGCTACCATAACGATGTGGACGCCGCCTATGGACAGCTTGCAGGAGGTTTTTTTTGTTAGGATACGCCCTGTGCCCAGAATGTAGTCGTCAATGCACAGGATGCTGTCTGGGTCTGAAAGCTCCGCCCCCTCTTGGTCATCGGAGACGTCCTGGACGTATTTGACCGCTGCATTTTTGGGTCTCCGATGGCAAACCTTGCCGAAGTGTCCTGTGATGCCGCAGAAGGAGCACTTGACGTGGAACGCCGGGCATTTTTTGTCATTACCCATATGGGAGTGGCTGCCGCATCTATAGCAGGCTCCTTGTTTGCCTGGAGGGGCGCGACCGGGACCTCTGCTCCTAGACGGAGATGAGCGGAGGGTGGCGGAGTCCGTCGCGGGTTTTGGCGAGTGGCCCTTGCGGTCGGAGATCTTGCACACTGTGGCTTGTGGTGCCGTGTCTTTTTTTGCAGCCAGGCGCACCGTTTAGATAACTCCGCTCGTTTCACTATGGCGATGATCTCTGGCAGGGGTGCTTCGCCGCTCACCCAGAGCTTTTCCTGGACACTCGTGTGGGTGGAGTGCATGATGATCTGGTCCCGTATGAAGTCGTCGTGCAAGGTGCCAAACTTGCAGTTGATGGCCAGTTTCGTGAGGGCCGCCATGTAGTCCTCCACTGACTCCGCTTCCGCCTGTTTCCATTGGAAGAAGTTGTAACGGTCGATGGCCGTGCATATCACGGGCTGGTAGTGGCTGTCCAGATCTTCGAGGGCGTGTTGGAAGACGTCGTCATCCGTCGAGGCCCTGGTTTTCTTTACCATCTGGTCGTAGACGCGCAGACCCTCCGGTCCTAGATTATGTAGCAGGATCTTCTTCCGCCGTTTGCTGGAGAAAGCCTCTTCGCCTTCGTCCTCCAGTGCTGAGAGGTAATTCAAGAAGTACCCTTTCCAATCGGCCCACTTCATGGCCGGTTCCCCCGGCTTTGGTAGGAAGGGCACGGGGTTGGTTAAGGAGAAGGTCTGGGCACACATGGTGCGTGTGGCGAGGACAGCAGTGGCGCTGTGTGGTTCCTGTGGAGCTCCGGGGGTTCCCGCTGGCTGGGAGGGTGGAGTTCTCCTACGTGGGCTGAGGGGGGTCCACTACCGAGGTTGTAGGCCGTCTCGTGTAGGTAGTGACAGCAGCTGTGTGGCCTTGTGGTACCCTGAGTGGCAGGGTGTTAGTCCGGAGTACCTCTGTGTAGGTGGCAGTGAGGAACCCTGCCCTCTGGGAGTGCTGGCGGTGTAGGTGGTGCGCGCCGATATGCGCGGCGAGCTGGCCACATGCGGAAGGGAATGCCACGTTGAGGTAGGCCTGGGGCAGTTCCCCTATGCACTGCTTCTCACTGTGAGTCGTGGTTCTTTGAATGCCCAGGCCTGGTGGTGGGTGCCTTTGGTGTGCACACTGTGTGTAGCTGGTTCCTCAGACAATGGGGCCAGGAGGTGGCTGCTCGTGGCACCAGCGGCGCAGGGCAGGAATTTGCTGAGCGTGCTAGGTGCCCCCTCCCCACGCGCCGAATTGCGCGCCGATATTCGAGCGGCACGGGAGCCGCACTCCGCGCCAGCACGCACTTCTAAGCCTCAAGGCAGGAGCGCTGCCTCGCGGTTGGGTTTGCCGCCTGAAGCGGGGGCCAGGAGGGGTGCGGAAAGCGGTGCGCCGCTCCTCCACGTCACGGGCGCCGGCTCTCCCCTACCTTGCTTCTGTAGTGCGGTGCGCCGGTCCGACCTCCTCGTCGCCACTGTGGTGGTGGAAGCTGGGTCCCACGGAAGGATGACAAGGCTATGGGGTGATACCAATAACTTTATTAACTGCATGAAAGTGGTGGATCCTTTACAGGGGAGAGCCGGACCGCCTCACGCTGGGTCCCGGTCTCTCGATGTGTCCAGCCCCCCGCGTCACGACCCCTCGCGATAGCTCGCCGTGGGTCACGTGACTCGGGGAGCTAGACCGACACACTACAATGGGGCGGGGCAGACCCGACATAAATGCGTCAGGTACGGGCGGAAGAATGCTTTGCGTGCTAGTTGAGGTGCGCGTGTCTTCCGCCTTGCCCATTACTCACCTTTCTGCTTCCAGGCTCACCACGTTGCGGTCTGCGTCTTTGGAGGGGCACATTTTGGCGGCTCCTCTCATATCTGGAACCTTTTCCTCGTAAACTTCTACGGTTATTCGGCATCTTGTGCAACCTGGAGGAAACAAAGGACATTTAAAGTATCGGCATATTCAACTAAGGCGGCAACACGCCCTGCGCAATCAAAGCATTATTGTTTACTTATCTGATGGCTAATCCCACAGCGCTTGGAGATCCCGTTTTGAGTGTGCATTCCTGTTGCATCTGTTTTGCACTCCTATAGATATGATATAAAAACAAGGAGATTAGTTTGTTCCTGAAGTTAAGGAACTAATCCATATTTTTTGTCTCTTTTTTGGAATATATGTTTTTGGGACTTTCACTGAATTCCTGAGTAACCACAGGTAGATTACTGCCTTTGCTGTGCGTATATTTAGTATAACAGCATGTGTTAGTAAATCACTACTACAGTTTGACACAAATACTCTTACTCTTTTCTTACATGCAGGATTCACATAGAATGCTGCTGAACCGTACCATTCCTTCCTGAGAGCGCCGTGGAACATATGTCTTTTCTCTTCCCTTGTTTTCCCCTCTTACCCCACCTCAACATTTCTTGCTTTGACATTGTTGGGCATTCTTGGTGGGTGTAGGAAGTTGGGACCTTACTTCAGAACTTGCATCTCGCCCCTGCGACAACCTCAGGTGAGCTAAAACTCATCCTAGGCCTAGTCAAGAGTGGCACCCAAAGTGCACCTTTCATAGTTAAGTGACTAGTGTCCTCTCACTGGGCTGGGAAAGACTAGAAATTGTGGCACCACTGATTTCCATTTGAAGGGCTAAGCCTTTTTACTCTCACCACCTCTCTCAGTAAAAACCCTCCACGGACATCAACGGATGCTAATACCTCAGCACGCAACCTCCACTGATGGATCTCTGACTGCGCCAACACTCTGGCTCCCCTGAAGAAAGCCCCAAGCGAGCGACACTCCAAGAAAGCCAGCTGGTTCTCTCCCGCCCTTCATGAGTCCAGATGAACCTATAGACGCCTCGAGAAGAAATGGAGGAGCAGCAAGACCCCGGAAGACCACTCAGCAACAACCACAACGTAGAAAGCGGCCCTACAAGAAAGGATCAACGCCAACGCAATCAATAGTAAAGACAGCAGACATCCCACCCTCTCAAGAGCTCTGCAACAATCTCGGCACCTACTTCCACCGCAAGATTAAGGAGATATACGACAGCCTCGATACCCAAGACCCTCCCACCGCACCCTACGACACCGGACCCCAACAGACCCGACTCAGCTGGGCTCCCCTCACTGCAGACGACACCCTCAAGATCATGAAGAACATCCACTCCAGAGCACACTCGGAACCCTGCCTGCACCACATCTTCAACAGAGCCGGCACCACCATCACCCCCGAACTCTGTCGCACCATCAACTGCTCCAACAACTCCGCCACCTTCCCGGAAGACTGGAAACAAGCAGAGATCAAATCCTTTGCAGACCCAACGGACCTCAAGAACTTTAGACCTATCGCTCTTCTCCCTTTGCCAGCCAAGGTCATTGAGAAGGCCATCAATGCCTAACTTTCCGAGTTCATCAAAGCAAACCACATCATGGACCTCTCCCAATTCGGCTTCCGAAGCAACCATAGTACCGAGGTAGCCCCCGTCGCTGCCACAGACGACATCTGCTTCCTCCTCGACCGAGGCAAAACTGAAGCCCTCATCCTCCTGGACCTCTCAGCCACCTTCAATACCGTCTCTTGCCGCACCCTATGCACAAGACTCCACAACACCGGTATCCGCGATAAAGCCCTGGAATGGATCCGCTCCTTCCTCACCGGCCGAACACAGAGAGTCAGACTACCATTGTTCCACTTCAAACCCACAAAGATCAGCTGCGAGTGCCTCAGGGCTCCTCCCTGAGCCCCACTCTCTTCAACATCTACATGGCCCTGCTCGTAGCCATCGTCAGGAACCATGGACTCAACATCGTCTCCTATGCCGACAACACCCAGCTGATTCTCTCCCTCACCAACGAACCCACAGTCACCAAGAACAACTTTCACAATGGGTTGAAGGCTGTCGCCACCTGGATGAGGAACAGCTGCCTCAAGCTCAACTCAGAGAAGACCGAAGTCCTCCTCATGGGCTCCACCAACTCTGCCTGGGATGACTTGTGGTGACTCGCAGCACTTGGAACCCCCCACACCCACTAACCGCACACAAAACCTCTGCATCATCCTGGACTCCTCGCTCACCATGAACTGCCAGATCAACGCCGTCTCCACCTCAGGCAATCACCATCACTGCCTCAATTCAGGAAGGACCTCAAGACTTGGCTACTTGGACCAGCAACTTGCCCCCCCCCCCCCTCACCCCAGCGCCTTGAGACCCTTACAGGTGATTAGTTGCGCTTTACAAGCCACCTCATTAATTGATTGATTATTTTTACCTATTGCTGTCAGGGGAGCAGTGGCTACTCCTGTTACTGACCACTCCTGTTAAATGGTCTGCAACCTTCACTTGGGTCCTTTTCCCCATCAGTGTGGGACATGAGTGAAGAATGCATGTACTCTTTGCATTTGTCATGTAGGGTAAGTGTTGAGCCTGTGTGTGTGCGGTTCATTGAATGAGCACAAGAATTTTACTTGGGACCCCTTGGCAGCGACTCAAAATGAGTGTACCCTGATACTTTACTTAACTTGAGAACAGACCCTGGAACATTCCTGAAATTTCCCACAGAAATGTCACTATAGCTGGACTCCAGACTCTGGTGGGTGGGTGGCATCTCCTTTGTCATTTGGGAGCAAGCCCCGGAACCTTGCTATCTCTTACTCCAGAAGTGTCAGGTTTCAGAAACAGGCGATGTGGGAGACCACATCCTTTGCTTTTGAAGTTTAGCATCCTGCACCCTATCGGGGCTCTCTCAGCTCCACTCCCTATTCCTGCTGCATCTGTGGCTGGTCCAGTCTGAAAGGAAAATAAAAAAATAAAGGAACTGGCCCAAACAAGCCCAGAAAAGGGCCCTGAAAATAACATACTGTATTTGCAGTATTGGAGGAACACTCCCAAAATTTGAATATATGCCACAAACAATTGGTCATCCTGAGAATAAACACTAGGCAGATACTTTGCTTGATGTGTCAAGGAATTCTCTTGACCGGAGATACGAGTTTCCCACCAGTGTGTCTGAGAAGACTACTTCTGGAGAGGTGTGGTGCAGCGGCCAGGGCAGCTGACTTCGGAGCACAGGGTTCACGGTTCGATCCCCGGCTCTGGCGGCAGCTCAGCTCAGCACCATGTGACTCTGGGCAATAGCTCACTTAATCTCCACGACGGCCCCCAGCGCCTTGAGACCCGTAAGGGTGAGTAGCTGCGCTATATAAAAACGGACTTACATTTTTTTTTTTTTTTTACTACTGAGCCAGATTGCCAGCGCCCGTCCTTGGTGGGAACTGAAATTAACTCTTCAAACATGCTGGAAGTGCTTCCTGGATTTGCCTAGAGAGAAGAAGTCTGTTTGCAGTTCAAGAGGTGTGGAAGTGCAGTTCTCTAGTAGAGGAGACCACAGCGCGGCGGCCTGGTGACACAGGAGCTCTAGAGGATGAACAAAGGAACCATTGCGCCTCAACTAAGTGTGTGGCCGAAGAGGAGGATAAGCTCTGTAAGGATCTCTGTTGTGAACCCTACTCCCCCCATTCCTACACCCGTAGTGTGCACCTATTGCCTGCAACCTTGAAACTACTTGGTTCTCTCTCCTGACCTGGAGATGTATTGGTGGGGTTATTAGGTGGGAATTTACTGAACACAACCAAACCGCCTGTGAATACCTGCATCCAATGTAGAGCTATTCTCTACTGAAGCCCTAACTCCTTAAAGTCTTTTGTGCCCCTCCCCATAAGGATCCTCCCAATGCTGTGGCCCCGGGAATTTAGTGCACAGGCAATGAAGGACAACTTTAGTTCCCCATCAGGACATTCAGCCAAGGAGTCTTCCACCTTCTGAGAATCGGTACCTGTGTGGTTGGGGTGCACTCTTCAGTCTAACTAAGTGGAGGGTTTGTAAGCATCACTGAGAAAGCAACAAGGAGAACCTATTTCATAAAGGACACGGATATACTGAGAAATGGGTCTGCGCTAGTCTCATTCACAAATGTCAGTTTATCCAGCTGAAAAATGTTACATATATAAAAAATGGATTGTGGGGAGTGAAGGAGCAGCATTCAAAGTGTGAAGTATTCAAACATGAACGAGTTGATTAATCTGATATAATGATGTTTATTTATTTCAGGAAATGAACATTATATTCATATAAGAGTTACAACATATCAAATATTATGCCTCAATTTTCAGGCTGTATCCACTTTCGCAAAAACTTCATTTAAATGAATCATACATCAATTATTTGAAAATCAACATATTGTGTCAATAACCAAGTTGTTGAATACAGACAGCATTAAAAAGTAGCCAAAGCGCTGAAGAATCCAACACTTGTTTTGCGGGATACCCGCTTCTTCAGGGCTACAAACAAAGTAAAAGAGAAAAGAAAAAAACAAATAAAAGAAATTCCAATAAGTTACAAGCGTAAAGTTTTAAAATTTCAAGTCAGAAGATTCAGAATTATATTTATATCCGGCCTGAGAAGCAGCTTAACCTACAAAAACTGCACAAAAGACTCATGGGATAGGAAGGCTCCAAACTCTTTCAACCCCTGTCCCCAGCTGATAACCAGTAAGAAAGAACTTGAGCCATGAATGTCAAAAGGGCTGACTCCAGTGGTCCCAAAGGGCTTTCCCTTGAGAAATGTACCACCAGGCGAAAGATCTCAGGCGGGAACCGGGGCATACACCACAAATCTTCTTAAAGAAAAACTCCTCAAAAAGTACTTGGGCAAGGAATCAAGGGAAGGCATATATGGACCCTCGTTGACTCTAATGGCTGTCTATCGCCTATAGATAGTAGAGACGACCAACCCAATTTAAAAAAAATCTCAGGAATTCCAGCACAAAATATCTGTTACATTCAGAAGCACATAAATTCTTCGAAAGATACCAAGAATTAAAGTGTTCCAGTGTTTTTCTAGACCTTTAATGTGCTCTGCCTTCTTGAGTTCTGAACAGAAGCCACAATATCTACAGAGTATTCCAGTGCCAGTAGCCTAAGCCTTTTAATTTCCAAGCTCCCAGAGCTAGCCGTCATTTGGCTCTCACTGACAGAAGGGGAAACCTTATAGGAGAAAAGATCGGAAAGACAAGAGGAGGAAACACCGCCAACTGGAGAAAAAGAGAGTAACATGACTGGTGAGACCACCCCTGAGCTACCAGAATTACCTTCACTTGATCTGACATAATCTTTCAAAGCACCCTGCTGAGCATAACAAATGGCAGGAAGGTGAGATTATGCTCATGGCGTCTACTTCCCATACTTCTGGAGATGGAAGAAGGGAGCAAAAATTCAGTACAAAGGCATTATCAGGAGAGATACACAGATCTAGCCAGGGAACCCTGGACCTGGCCTGAGGTGGGACATGCTCGACTCAGGCTGTCTGAATGCCCATTCTCCATCCACTGAAGATAGACTGCTGACAGAGAGAGGAGATTTCTTGCTGACCACATTTCCAGTTCCTCCACTGTAATCGCCAAACATGGGACTCTGGAGCCTCCCAGGTGGTTGACATATGCCCAGGTCACTTGATTGTTCGTGCGTACCTGTACTGCTTGGTTTTGTTAGTGTGGAGCAAATCTATCAGGGCTTTCAAAAATGACGCTAACTCCTTACAGTTGGAGGATGCACGAGCTTCCTGATTCGACCGTACTCCCTGAATAGAGAGATTCCCTAGCCAACCCCGGCTGCTGGCATCTGTAGTCAAAATAAGGGATGGATGGGGATATAGGGACATCCCTCTGGACAAGTTGTCTGGATTGAACCACCACTGTAAATTTTGGATTATAGCCTGATCCACCGGGACCTGAACCGCATAGTTTCAAGGGCAGGTCACAGTGTGCCAGAAGACGGTACACTAACAAATACAAATGAAGGCGTGCCCAAGGGACCAGATTAAGAGCTGCCTCCATGTCCCCCTGAACAGTCAACCATGATCTTGTCATCGCTGTTTGCTGCTACAGAAGGGAATGCAGGTGGGCCATCAGTTTTTGGTGCCTCAGAGGAAGAAGAAATACTGCTCCAAGATCTGTATGGACTGGGCGCCTATGAACTGAAGGGTCTGGGCCATCTGGAGTGGAGTTTTTCTTTATTCAACAAACATGATCCCTTGGTGTTCTGCATGCTTGATTGGCTACTTCCATGCCCTTGAAAAAAGAAGAGGCTCAAATTCCAGGTATGGAAAAAGTGAGATACCAAGAGCATGTAAATTACCCACCAGAGGTGCCAAGGTCTTTCTAAATATTCTTGGTACTGAAGACAGTCTAAACGGCAGAACACAGGTTTAGTAATGCTCCTCTGCAATGGAAGACCTTAGGAACCTTTGGGACTCTGCCTGCATAGGGATGGGGTTTATTAAGTCCAGAGAGGCCAGAAACACACCCAGAAGAATCCATGAATCATCGTTAAGGGACAAACATATTTACTTTCTTCAGGTATAGAACAGGGCAAAAGGCCCCTGAACGTTTTTGGACCACAAATATGAGAATAGCAGCCCCAACCTCACCCTTCTCTTGGGACAGGCCCAATTGCACCTTTCCAAATGAGACCCAACTCCCCCTGAGACAAAGCCTGGCAATGACGGGGACACCCTGTATTAGGCTTCAGACAGAAAAAGTCCTCTGGAGTACAGAGGGAGCCTGTGTTTTACCCCTGTGTAAAAATCTGAAGAGACACATAATCCTTGACTGTTGTCTTCCAGAGCTTCGAGAAGTGAAGAAGTCTCTCCCCAACATTCTTGTGATAGTCATGATTCTGTGAGGAAAGGATGGCGGGGTTGGCTCCAGGCTGGGACCGGGATTTATCAGAAGAGAAGCTGTCCTGGCCATGACCCCTGACACAAAAGGTCTCATTGGAGCCTCTAGAAACCCCAAAACCTTGCTGAAAGCCAAACCTCCTCCCCCTGGATGGAGGAAAGATATGAGCGAGATGTTTCCTGTCCTCAACTGACTTTATGACTAGGTGCTCTAGTTGCGGCCCAAACAGCTTGCTGCCGTTGAAAGGAAGGTGCGTCAGCAAGAATTTCTGTGAGTAGTTACCTCCCCAATTTCTTAGCCAGAGATGTCTTCTTACAGAAATTGCTGACCCAGAAGCAGCCGCCACAGGACAGTCTGTCAAAGGGAATATTCAAAGGAAACTTGGCTTCCTGTGCCAACATGGAAAGTCTGGATGTATAATCTTCCCCTTGCTGAAAGTCTTCCACCAGGGTCTGAATATCAAGCAGCAGAGATTTTACAGTGTAAGGGGCGTAAGCCCCAGTCCTAGGAGCAAAGTTGTAAGCTGTACATGCCCTCTGGATTGCCCTGTCTACCTTCTTATCTAATGCATCGGATGGAGATGCATCCTCAGAGATAATGGTACCTCCTGATGACAAGGCAGATACCAGGGATCCACCTTGACCAAAGAAGGAAATTCTTACTGAAAGCATTCCAGGATGTATTTCCTCACCCTGAATCTGGGGAATGAAGAATTCTCCACATCTTTCCACTCTCTGGACAAAAGGTTTTTTAATAACTTTAAGAATAGGAAGTGAATCTGGGTATTTGCATCTGCATTGCACAAAAACATCCTCATCATTGTTGCCGTTGAAGATTCAGGCAGAGACAGATTGGTCCTGACATGCTTTAATTACCTCTGTGAGGTCTGAGCCTTGCACATATCTTCCCTGCTGGTCCACTTCCTCCTCAGAACCGGGCCTGAGGGTAGGGTTTCCTCTTAGGAGAAGGAGGACTGTTTCTTGCTTTAAAAGCTGCCTCTACGACTTTTTGTTAGTCATGTGCTCTAAAATGTCCAACTCTTGAAGATCAAGAGCAGCATTGGCTAGAGGAGCCTGATAAGGGAACTCTAGACAGAGGATTCCTCCATAGTATTTCAAGGAATAGCAGCTACAAAGTAATTGTGGGGCAATACTGAGCTCTGAAGGCTCAACTTCCCTCTTTATATGGCTAAAGAGGAACCTGACCAATCAGCAACCTTTTGCTTACCACCCCCATACTAGAGTCAGGCAGAGCGCAATTGAGACACCAGAACTCAAACCCTTCAGTTACAGATAGAGAGTTTTAAGACAATCATTAGGCAACAATAGCCAGTGCTTCAACATTTAGGGAAAGTGTAGCCCCAAGCACGCCTTCAATCACCCAATGAGAGACGCATAGTTTAAAAACCGGCCAGGGCAAAAAACAGACTTTTGGGCTGGAGCAGATGAAAGCTGCTTGAGCAGCCCTATCTGCACTGAGCACAAAATTATGAATTACAAATGAAAACAATAATAAATAATAAAAAACAAACTAGCAAGGAGCACGACAGAAAAAAAGACAGGACGTGGAATGGCTCACCACACCTTTGTAGGCTAACACAGGAAGTGATTGTGTCTGCAATTTTGGTAGGGGTGAATCATTTTTTTTCCTAATATGGGGAAGTTTGTGGAAGAGGGACTAATGTTCCTGTGGTGAGAGACTGAGATGAAGAAGACTGAGGAGAAGATAATGCGCAGTGTTGTGACCAGGGGTCACTGTGACCGATCTGTCTTAAGGAATGCTATTAGAGTCTACAAACGAGTGTATAGAAATTAGTGACAAAAGTAATTGTTTGTATCATCAATCTGCAGAAGTTGTAAAATTTAAATGCTCCAGTTACGTGATGGGAACATTCATACTGCAATGCACAATCTCATTCCATCCAATGATGCAGCGCATTTGGGACCCGCTGTGCTGTAAACCAGAAGCACCAGAGCATTGAAAATCAAATGCACTTTGTGAAAAATGTATGCAGCTCCTCCCTATATATCCTGGCATGCACCTGAACCACACAAACTCGAACGCTAACAACCTCCCAGGGGACCTTAGCACGCTTGGACTCACCCAAGGAATGGAGGACCCCATCAACCAACTCTTTCGGATATCTCATCTACCCTATGTTCACCAACTTCACTGACATCACGGGGGACAAGCCCACCCACCTAACTTGGGCTGACCATATTTAATTTACTCATTAGATCCTAAGGTACCAAGTGTATTCAGGGCCTGTAAATGCAATGCTGCCACTGGACTGCAACACTCATTATGCCATCCAATACGGTTGCACTGTAAAGCATGTCTCCGGGTCTACCACTCAAGTCTGGCTGTGCAGTTTTAAAAATTCAACTTGTCGAAATATCCCCTTTTGAGAGGCCTAACCCTCCCTTTTAGATATTAATAAGTCACTCCTGAGTAGGCGTCATTGTCCATAAGACGGGGAGTATGGTGTTTAAAAGCAGGACTTGTAAAAGTTTCATGTTAACATGTCCTTGGTGTGAAAAAGCCCTAAAAGCTACTTTCACTGTACCAGGGTTGGCTGTTCCAAAGGAAAGCATTTGGATGCAATGTTAGGTTTACTATATGTTATCTCTGCCTAGGAAACAACTACAAATGTAATTTTATTGACGTTTAAAATATTTATTACAAGCCCAATTCACTGGCGAAGTCTGATTCTGAACAAATAGTTTGGAAAGATGACTTTTAAAAAGTTAAGTTTGCCCTACCTGAAACCCTTGGCATCTAAATCTGCATTTTGCACTCTCCCTTCTGCCGGTCAGTAATTATCATTTTGATGGGCATAAAGGAATTGTAAATATGCTCCGAGGACAGAGACAAATGGTCCTGGGTGTGGGGAGTGTCCTTGAGCTCTGACAGAAGGGCCTGTAGGCTGGGCCCAAGGACTTGATTAACTTCAAAGAGGTCTATCCTGTCACAAGCACATGTAGCCAACACCTAAGACTGCATTCTTCCTTTGTTCGGCCAGCCAGACCGGCCCCATCACAGAGGGCCTCTTGTTGACAAAACAATGTCAGATCCTGCTGGAGTGTCAAGACCTGCTTGACAGGTCTGCTGGGGTTCTTCATATAATATTTGGGGTGCACTTCATAGCAGGGAAACAAGGTGCCAAAACAATTCTTGTGTATCCACTGTCTGATTGTTCTACCAGACTTCTGTCTCTGAGTTTGTTGGTGGCACTGGGACTGCATGAAACTGGATTTTAGATTAAGATATGAGAGAACACTAGGATCACCATAGTATATTGGTCATACACACAGCCAGCCCTCAGAACCAAGGTTCAGTGTGACTTCAGCCATGTTGAAAATGCCCAAAGTGGGAAAGGTTACCACTGGGGATGTTTACCCCAGTGGTTGGGGGGTCCCCAGGTCTCATTACCACCCATGTTTGTGCCCGGCATAAATGTGGCACATCCAGGCACCCAATTCACGATACTCCTGGACCTGTGGAAGATCAGAAGAGGACTGACCTGCTGTCTGAGACCTGAAAAGAGCCTACGAGACGGGACCTGCTCTCCCTCGGGACAAAGAATTGGACTTCAAGAGTCATAAGACTGACCTTCTGTTAAAGCAACAGGGACACAACAAGCTACAAGAGGCCTTTTCCTGCAATTGCCCAACTAACCAGTGGGAACTGACCCCTCCTCTTGGCCTCTGTCTGCCACCCTTTGAGTCTCTAAGGCCCTCCCCTGAGATCCTGGGGAGCTTGAGAAATGTACCCCTGTAGTGGATTGGGACTTAAAGGACTGAAGTCAAAAAGTAAAATCTTTGACCAGGATGAACCTGGTTAATGTTCCATTGTGGTCAGAGTCAAATTGTGCCTAGGTCCTGTTCTACCTCAACTATTGACAATCAGTGGCACTGTGGCGCAATTTCTGCATGAAACTTTAAACATGTATTTCTCTGGTTCCCCTTATTGGGTTTTCTGCCATTTGGTGTCATTTTGTTTATTAAATTTTACCCTATTTTCTATTTTGTTTTGGGATTTTCATTGTTTTGCATTACAACATTATTACTGTTTTAGTACTGCATAAATACTTTATACACTGTCTTTAAGTTAAACATGTCTGCTCTATCATTTGTATTGAGCACAGATTAACTTAGTGACTTTGAGAATTCACTAGGATGGCAGTTACTACCCAAGGTGGATGCCTATCCCCTCAACTAACACCTCAGTTTCTTACACTACTGAACACAACTTGAACACCGATGGAGAAACATCCAACATGAAAATGACAAATGCATTTATAAAGTAGCCCGCCAGTTCTACCATTAACAACTCTGATCCACCAAATGAGCAGCAATGACCGAACGAATTGAGAACAACTTCAACAACGCCAAAGAAATGTTTGCAATAGTGAAGGGCTTCACCTTCCGCACTGTCATCTCCACGATCTTCACTCCATCACAGAATCTCTGCACCTAACTCTCCCTCAACTTCGGTGACAAAAAAACACATCTACACCAACTTTGCACCCCAAACCGGACCCATCCACCCTCGCCTGATTCCAATGATGAAACAAGCACCCCGGAATCCACAATAACAAGTCTGCCTTTCCTGGCTAAATTGATAGAAAAATGCTTCAACAATCAGCTATGTGCACGTATCAAGAATTTTGACCTATTAGACAAACATCAATCTGGTTTCAGACCTGGACACAATACTGAGGTATCCATGCTAAACATTCTAGATGATAAACAAACTTCTCTAGGCAAAACAAATCCTGTATCATAATACTTCTGAATTTATCAGCCGCGTTTGACACGGTTAGCCACAAACCCCTCAGAGAAACTCTTGAAATCAGAATGGGCCTTTCAGGAGCCATCCTTAACTGGTTCGCCTCCTTCTTGCAGAACTGACAACAAAGAGTCAAAATTGGCAACACCCTATCTGAGGTAGCAGACATCAACAGGGGCGTGCCGCAGGGATCTACACTTTCATCAGTGCTCGTCAATCTCTACATGAAACCACTCACTGAAATCCTGAAACAATCAAAAATCTTGTACCACATGTATGCGGATGATACTCAACTATATATCAAACTCTCCTCTCAAGAGGATATCTGGAGACTCGATGATACACTGACGAAAACTCAGGACTGGCTGCCACACAACCATCTAATATTAAATCAGCAGAAAAACTAATTCATTCTTTTCACCCCTCACCTCAGACCCCAACAACCTCTACTATGGTCTCAGAACCATAGAAATGTATAAATAAATAAATAATATCTAGGAAAGAAACTGCTTCGACTGTCCGCTCTATTTACTTAGGATCCCCATGGGACGCCTGCCCACACTTCATCGTCACCAAAAGACTAATCCCCATCTGCTCTGCACTCACCCCAATACTCAATGACTCCCTCACCACAGCTATCTTCCCGGGTGCCTGGAATCATGCCGCCATGCTACCACTTCTGAAGAAACCCTCAGCAGACCCAAAGATTGTGTCTAACTACCAACTGATCTTCTTGCTTCCCTATCCAGCTAAAGTCTTGAAATGCTTGTCAGTAAACAACTGGCGGACCATCTCAACAACAACCACCTCCTTGATCCCTCTGAATCCCGTTTCAAGACCAACCATCGCACCGAGACTGCATTCAACACTGTTGCCCACCCTATTCTTTTCCATTGCCTCCACAAAGCCAGCATATGCGACTCGCTCTCCAATGGATCTGCTCCTTCCTCACCAGATGCACCCAGTTTGCCAGCCTGCCACCATACACCACTGCTGCTGTCAACCTTACCTGCGGTGTCCCATAAGAACCTTCGCTCAGCCTCACACTATTCAATGCCTACATGGCATCTCTCACCAACATCATCCAAACCCAATGAATCAGCATTAGCTCATTTGCCGATGACATGCAGTTTATACTCCTCGTCTCCAATGACACTACCAACACCCAGACCAAGTTCACCGTCTGCATGTTGAAAGTCGCCAGCTGGATGAAAATCTACTGCTTGATGATAAAGTCAGACAAAACAGAGGTGGTACTCCTTGTAAAAGAATCCTCACTGTGGACCTCCACCTGGTGGCCCTCCGTACTCGGACCAGCATCCAATATGGCCAATCAAGCCAGGAACCTAGGGACAGTGGTGGACAACTAGCTTTTGATGACCAACCAAATCAACCCAGTTTCCTCCTCTTGCTTCCACTATCTCAAGATCCTCTGAAAGATCTTCAAGTGGATCCCGCTCAACACTGCAGACCCGTCACTCAGGCTCTCATCACCAGCAAACAGAACTACGGCAACACACTCTTTGTCAACATTACTGCTCAGCTCCACAGGAGGCTCCATTTCATCCAAAACGCAGCAGCCAGACTCAAGCTCAAACTCCCATCCCGCATTCCCATCTCCACACATCTCAAACACCTCCTCTGGCTCCCTGAACACAAGCATGCACTCTACAAGCTCTTCACACAAACTTACAAACCCTACACAATCTAGACCCCACATACCTCAACAGCCGCATCAGTTTCCACACTCCGGCCAGACCAGAGCCAGCAGGCACGCTTCCATGTACTCGACTCCAAAAGCCTGGAGCAACCTCTCCCTGCACATCAAAGCGAGCAGCTCAGTCCTAGAATATTGCAAGAAACTAAAGACCTGGCTCTTCCACTAGGCCCTTGCTGAAGCCGAGACAATCCCTTCGTTTAAGCACATGGCAAGATGTGTACTTTACAAATAGTCATGACATAACATGGCTATCTCTGCAGCCTTTCACTTGTGGTTCCTCTCATGTGGTGACCAGGGAAGAACTGGAGCAAGGTGTGGGGAGGCTTGAGCCGGGCAGTGCGTATGTGGTAGATGCTTTGGGGACAGTCTGGGAAATGTCCAGCTAGTGGCTTGTGGAAACTCCTGAGTCATGAGTTAAGCTTATGTTTGATTCGAAGACGTACAGACCTCCTTGGGAGGAACGGAGGTTGAATGGAGTCGTTCATGGAAAAGTGTAGAGTGCGTTCCTGTCCAAAGGGCGCTGATGAGCGGTAGAAGAAGCGCAAGGAAGGGCTTTGGGCGGATGGGAGGTGCACAGGGAAGAGCGGGCTGTGAGAGGGAGATGGCTAGGGTGGAGAGCCGGCTGTAAGAGGGAGATTGCTAGGGTGGAGAGCAGGCTGTGAGAGGGAGATGGCTAGGGTGGAGAGCAGGCTGTGAGAGGGAGATGGCTAGGGTGGAGAGCAGGCTGTGAGAGGGAGATGGCTAGGGTGGAGAGCAGGCTGTGAGAGGGAGATGGCTGGGGTGGAGAGCCGGCTGTGAGAGGGAGATGGCTGGGGTGGAGAGCCGGCTGTGAGAGGGAGATGGCTGGGGTGGAGAGCCGGCTGTGAGAGGGAGCTGGCTAGGGTGGAGAGCCGGCTGTGAGAGGGAGATGGCTAGGGTGGAGAGCCGGCTGCGAGAGGGAGATGGCCGGCTGTGAGAGGGAGATGGCTAGGGTGGAGAGCTGGCTGTGAGAGGGAGATGGCTAGGGTGGAGAGCCGGCTGTGAGAGGCGATGTCCATGGTAGAGAGCTGGCTGTGAGAGGGAGATGGCTAGGGTGGAGAGCCGGCTGTGAGAGGGCGATGTCCATGGTAGAGAGCTGGCTGTGAGAGGGAGATGTCTAGGGTGGAGAGCCGGCTGTGAGAGGGAGATGTCCATGGTGGAGAGCCGGCTGTGAGAGGGAGATGTCCATGGTGGAGAGCCGGCTGTGAGAGGGAGTTGCCTAGGGTGGAGAGCGGGCTGTGAGAGGGAGATGTCCATGGTGGAAAGCCCGCTGTGAGAGGGCGATATCTAGGGTGGAGAGCCGGCTGTGAGAGGGAGACGTACATGGCAGAGAGCTGGCTGTGATAGGGAGATGTCTAGGGTGGAGAGCCGGCTGTGAGAGGGAGCTGTACATGGTAGAGAGCTGGCTGTGAGAGGAAGATGTCTAGGGTGGAGAGCCGGCTGTGAGAGGGAGATCAGATGGCTATGGTGGAGAGCCGGCTGTGAGAAGGAGATGTCCATGGTGGAGAGCCGGCTGTGAGAGGGAGATGTCCATGGTAAAGAGCTGGCTGTGAGAGGGAGATGTCCATGGTAGAGAGCTGGCTGTGAGAGGGAGATGTCTAGGGTGGAGAGCCGGCTGTGAGAGGGAGATGTAGATGGTAGAGAGCTGGCTGTGAGAGGGAGATGTCTATGGCGGAGAGCCGGCTGTGAGAGGGTTCTGTCTATGGTGGAAAGCCGGCTGTGAGAGGGAAAGGTCTATGGTGGAGAGCCGGCTGTGAGAGGGAGAAGTCTAAGGAGGAGATGGGTGTGTGGCGGAGGGGTGGAGAGGGGCCTCAGAGGGAGCTATGTGTGGAGTGGGTCAGTGGGATGGTAGTGCCCATGGAGTGGCCTGGTGTGTGGAGGGAGGGAGGGACTGTCGGGGAGCTTGGTGTCCGCGAGACATGTCTATAGAGCAGCTCAGCTGAGGGCGTACTGTGCGGTGGGGGTGTGCGATAGACGTCTACGGACCAGCTGGGGATGCGGGAGACGGCCGGGGAGGAGCCGGTGAGTGAGAAGGTAATGCTCCGGGGGGTGGGGGGAGAGAGGTGGTAGGTATCTGGGAGATGAGCTGGGTGTGTTGCCTAGAGAGGAACTGAAGGCGTGTAGAGATGTCCCATAGTGCTGGGCGGGGCTCCGTGCAGCTCTCGGCCCTCCCCACGTCTCACTGATCGCTGAGAGTGAATGGACACGGGATGAGCTGCAGATGAGAGCAGGCCGGGCGCGGGCAGCTGCATGGGGCGCGCTGCAGGGACCACGGAGGGCGCACTGCAGGCGCGGGTGGGGCTAGGCACGGGATCTCCGTGGCCCGGTGAAGGGGGAATGGGAAGGGAGGCTGGTGATAGCCTCCAGGGACAGTGGGGGTGGGCTGGATATTCCAGTACAGGAACCGGAGCTACAGGCACGGAGAAGAGTGCATAAGGAGGGGAGCTGGGTGTGGGGCCGAACTCTGGGCACTGGGGGTCACGAGAGAAGACCGCAGGCCGTGAGCAGGACAGAGGGGGTCTGGAGGAGCAGGTGTTCAAACTTTCTGGGACTGGAGCGAGGGGTGAGAGAGGGAGGGCAAGAACTGCAGGACTCACGCGGGGAAGCAGGGGCCAGAGAAAGAGCCTGACAGTCTGGAGAGGGGACACTGCAGGACCTTCATGCACTTGCCAGGGGACGGGATCTGCGGGGACTGAAGAGCGACAGCGAATGAGGTGCAGGAACTGCCGAAGAGGCCGAACTGCAGGGACCCGCTGAGACAGAACTGGAACTGCAGGGGCCGGGAGAGGAGCGAAGCAAGGACTGCAATTACCGGTCAGAAGGGCCAGAGGAGCAGCGGGGGCTGGGGGCCAATCAGGAGCTACAGGGGCTTGGGATAGGAGGGAGCTAAGCAGGAGTTGCAGGGACTGGGGACAGGAGGGAGCTAAGCAGGAGTTGCAGGGACTGGGGACAGGAGGGAGCTAAGCTGGAGCTGCAGGGACTGTGGACGGGAGGGAGCTAAGCAGGAGCTGCAGGGACTGTGGACGGGAGGGAGCTAAGCAGGAGTTGCAGGGACTGGGGACAGGAGGGAGCTAAGCAGGAGCTGCAGGGACTGGGGACGGGAGGGAGCTAAGCAGGAGCTGCTGGGACTGACAGGGGGGAGCTAAGCAGGAGCTGCAGGGACTGTGGACAGGAGGGAGCTAAGCAGGAGCTGCAGGGACTGTGGACGGGAGGGAGCTAATCAGGAGTTGCAGGAACTGGGGACGGGAGGGAGCTAAGCAGGAGCTGCTGGGACTGACAGGGGGGAGCTAAGCAGGAGCTGCAGGGACTGTGGACGGGAGGGAGCTAAGCAGGAGCTGCAGGGACTGTGGACAGGAGGGAGCTAAGCAGGAGCTGCAGGGACTGGGGATAGGAGGGAGCTAAGCAGGAGCTGCAGGGAATGGGTACAGGACGGAGATAAGTAGGAGCTGCTGGGACTGACGGGGGAGCTAAGCAGGAGCTGCTGAGGCTCTGGACAGGAGGGAGCTGAGCAGGAGCTGCTGAGACTCTGGGCAGGAGGGAGCTAAGCAGGAGCTGCAGGGACTGTAGGCAGGGGGAGCATAAGGTGCTGAAGGAACTTGGAAGGGAATGATGCTCTCCGGTCATTGACAAGGAGAGAGTATTAGGACTGAGGGGAGGGAGAGAGGGTTCCAAGGCTCGGGTGGCGGATGGTAGTCTCGGGGGAGTGACTGGGGGGTCTTGACTCGGCGAGGGCGCCCTCTGGGCGGTAGAAGGTGGTTCTATGGTCGACGTGGCAGTAGCAGTTCTGGTCTGTGAGTGAGGATTAATTTGTAGGATCAGAGTGGAAGCGAGGGGTTCCAGACTCCTCGTGCAGACAAGAAACTCCAGGCCCAATGGGAACGTGAAGGTCTAGTCTCGGTGGAGGGCGCGGAAGTTTGTAGGCTCCTTGAAATAGCAAAGAGTGCCAGCCTCGCTGCTGTCTGGACTGGGAGGTAGGAAGTTGTTCTAAGGTCAGACTGAGCAGGGGCTTTATGTTCAGGGAGGGACGTGATGCTCTAGGTTCTGGGAGATGGCAGGGGCCCGGCCCTGGCATGGTGCGCCCGTCGCCCGGCTTGGATTGCCCTTGGAGTGCCCGCTTCTCAGGATACATCTTACCTCTTGTTCTGTGTGCCTTCCACTCGTTGAGGCCCAGATCCCGCCTCGGCCATGGGAGCCGTCTCCCTTGATGTATCTCCCGCTTTTGTTGGTCTTTTTGGCGATCACTGTGGTCCCCGCGGTATCAGGGCACAGAGGTAAGCATAGAGTGACTGGGGCTGGGCAGGGGGCACAGGGACGTTATGGGCTGCATGGCAATGCTCTGTACCATTACGTCTCCGGGACCGGTGCAGTGTAAGGGATGGTACGGGCAGGGCCAGCCTCTCCCCACTGCACCCTCTAGTCTCGGCATCACGCCGTGTCTTTCCTTTATGCTGACGCCCTTGTCTTCCAGGAGAGACCTTTGAAGACGCACATGTTCTCGGCCGTCAGGGGAATTATCTCCAAGAAGTGACAGCACCTTCCTGGCTGGCGTCGGCGGTTTCTGGGAGAGCAGAGCACGAGAAGGTGAGAGAGAGGAACCAACAAGCATTGGCAAAGCGTGAGGGTGTGTGTGTGTGTGTAGAGATGGCTAGTCTTCACTCGGGCCCCGCAGTGCGATTGGAGAGGATGTGTTTGTGTGTGGGATGACTGAGTCAGTGCGCGCGCGCGCGCTTGTGTGCGTCTGTTTTATTTCTGCTTAAGCACTGTAATTTGGCACCGGATGTCTTAGCAGAGAGCTCTCTGCCACTCTGGGTTTTAGGGCGCCGGTGTTGCATATCGGGCCTTTCTTTTATTCAGCAAGCCATTAGCCCTACAAAGGGGTAAACATAATCACATAAATACGCATTCAAGCGCTTTACAAAATAAATCAAGCACTACCAAATGAACCTATTTTTTCTCGGGCACCAGATATTCTTAAATTGCCCAGGCACCATTTGGTCTATAGTCGAGGCTCTCGGGCGAAGTTATGCTGACGCTTCGGGGCAGCTATACACGAAATATGCGGCGTTATTTTAGACTGAGAGGGTTTAGGCAACAGCCCTTAACTTTAGGTAGAATGGACTACCCAAAGAGGCATAGGCATGGTTGACACATTGGTCCATTTGGTTGAGACGTGCTCTCAGCCCTTCCCTTTAATTTGGCAACTTCATGCCTTGTGGGAGTTGTAGCCATAGTCTACGTCTATTAGATTTACACACCTGATAATTTGTTTCCGAAAAAGGCCAGGCCTGGAAACATGTATCCTGATGACGTGAACCCAGATGGCGACCTTGGGTTTGGTAATCAGCATTTCCTCTCTGTTCCTTTAGTAGTTCCTGTTATCACTTTTTGAGATGGCCCATTTCTCGAAACAGGTGCCCTAGTGCCACCTTTAAGTACGCCTGGCCCAGGGCTTTTAGTGGGCCGGATCTGTGCTGCCGGTGCTCAGCACCGGCAGTTCTAAAAAGCAGGTGCTGAGACTGGGCCCTCTCGGTCTCTCCATTTTGGCCCTCATCCTCAGGGTGGAAAATAAATCTTCCCTCTGCAGCAGTACCACCCTTCACTGCCTTTGAGGTAACGTCGTTATAGTTCTTTCACAATCTCATAATTTCAGAACTGAAGCATTTTCAATATTATACACAACGAAGCCATAGTTGTTGCCTATTTATCTTATGCAACTAACAACCATTGACAAAGCCAATAGTCATGGTTTGTTGTAGGTGTAATGTTACTTGTTGTAATATACATCTGGATGCAATTACAGAAACAGCAAAATACCAACTGGGCGGCACGCTATGCCAAGCACAGATTTTTAGCTTAGTGTTTATAAGCCACGCCCTTAATTACATCGGCCACGCCCCTTTGAGAGACCTCCTCCCCCCCCCAGGTTTTATCATCCCATCCCACTTAAAGCCCTGGCCTGACCAAAATGCTGATTGCGCAGCTAGATTCACAAATTAACTATCACACAAAATATGTGAAATTCTAAGCGAACACGCGCCTTGTGCTTAAAACGTCGAGCAAGATACCAGGAAGAGACTGATTCCTACAGAAAACGTTACGTGAAAGACATTAGTTGCACCAACCAGTCTCCTCCGGTAGGTATCTCGCAGTTGCTTTTCTTTGCGAGGTGAATGCTTGCTTAAAGAAGTCACACAAGATGCCGGCAGACCACATTGCGTCTGACTCCTGCAGGAGTAATTTCGCGCACCCTGTGGCATTCTCGTGACATTTCGCGAAAAAGGCCCCCTTTAGAATACCCCACATTTTCTGCCCTTATCCCACCCTAGCTCCTGGGTACTAAAGGAGACACCCTCTTCCTCCACAGTCTGTTTTTCATCAGTCCTAGAATAGCGAATTAGATGGCATTGGCATAGAGATCGGGGACCGTGTGTGCTCGCTGGTACCGCCCCTCGCTCTCCGAAGGCCCCGTGAGGGCCTGTAGCCAAGGCGTGGTGCAGGTTGCTTGGAAATCGATTTAGCATCCCTCACGGATCACAGCTGTTCGTCGTTTCCGGAAGTTCCGCCTGGTGTATTTGAAGCAGGAAGGAGTCCCGCGAGCACACTACTAGAGGCCGAGTTGGATGGAAGCCGTTGCCCGTGTGTGAGCTATCTTTAGATCCAATACATGAAAATAGGCATACATTGTGCCCATGTCGGTCACACCCGATACGATAACAACAAATGTTTTAGTGGATTTTACGTTTTTTAAGCTACTGACTCGTTTAATAGGCTACTGACCAAGAGCATTAAAAAGGCAAGTGAATGATTTGACAGCAAAAAGCAGCTTCTACTGATTTCAATACAAAGCACTTTCTAGCCAATTTTAGCAAAGATGTCGCTAGACAATGACCCTTTTTGCTAATGCTCTCAAAATTCCTTCTGTGAAAGACAATTAGTTCATGAAATAATTTTTTTAATTGCATCTTCAGAAAGGCACTGCAGGCCAACTGTTGACCAAAGGCACGTTTTCAGTCTGCTCATCGGGACGTTGCAACATATGCTAGTTGGAGGCTGCACACGTCCAGGTCTCAGTATTGAGATTAATGAGTTGATGCACCTGATTGCAGGATGTGCAAGCGGCACGTCACAGGCTTCATTCCTAATGCATCTTCCATTACTCCTGCGAGTAAGCAAGTGTCAATCAGTTGGCAATATTACTGCCTGTTAATTACTATGCCAGGAAACTGCACTATTCTAAATCAAAATTAACTAGCAAAATTGTGTTCCACATTGAGCAGTTATCATATGAGATGAATGCAGGAAGCCACCAGGCCTAAAGAACTGGCAAAAATGTAGTTGCCTTGAAATAACTTTGCAGCAAATGGTACTAGGATACAAAGAATGCAATTATCCCTTCAATTTCCAGAACACATGGAATGTGTGGTTTATGGGCAATGTCTGGCAAAGAGGTCACTCCCACGGAAACTGAAATCATACATCTTAGTAGCATATAATAACAAAACACATGCTTTCAATTCTATTCTGAAGTCACCAGCACATAAATTGTCAAATCCACTAAAATATCAACGTTGTTGTTCCTTTCCACAGGTAGGCATGTGCACTATAAAATGCAAAATTTGTTACAAATTTCTCCAAAATTCCTTTGAGAAGAATGACCATACTCTCTATAATGTTTGCTCCTAAGTTTCTATACTAATTGTAGCAATTAAGCTGGCCTGGGTAGCAAAAGGGACGTTCTTGAATGGGGCACAAGAGAGACACCAGGCAGACAACATGGTTACCAGTTTGTTATTGTAACACTAGAACAAGCAGCGCACAAAGTAGTGTTTTTACAGTGCAATGCTTTTGCATTTAAAATCTATTATACACAATATCAGAGTTGTGCTGCTTTTGACAGATCCAGGCTTAGTGTGACAGCAGGATAAGGTTTCTCAAGCATTTTGCTGACAAACTACACTAGTATAAAGAGACAGGACACCAGGATGCAATTTCTACATAAGGTAAGCACTGGTGTATTTCATTTGCATAGACACCATCCTGGAGATAAATACACAAGCCATGCA
>CAWUFW010000790.1:45000-52500 GCA_963921515.1 Calotriton arnoldi
AGTTCTGATCTGAAGAAGTCTTTTTTTGATTGGAGAATACTTTTATTATAGGAGTTTCTAGATTCCTGAGTCGTTTGAGTTGGAGGGGGGAGGGATGTTGTCTCCATTTGCATTCAGTTAATCTTAGTTTACGTCTCTCTTCATTCAGGGCTCCGTTGAACCATGGGTTTTTGTCTTTGTCCGGAATTCTTTTGAGTTTTGGAGGGGCTACTTGGTCGAAAATTTTGGTCATCGTAGAGTTGTAGTGAGCAGTGAGGTCATTGACGTCTGACATGTTATTGGGAGGAGTGAGAACTTTCTCACAGTGGGAAGCTAGGTTGTTCCAATTGAGGTTTTTCGTGTCTCTTATCCAGTGTTTAGGCTTCACTTGCTGCGAGTAAGTTTTCTTTCTAGCGGAGGGAATTTGGAAGGTAATAGTGTGATGGTCTGACCAATCACAAGGGGTGATCGAGATAGATTCAATCATTTTTTCTTTAGAGATGATCCAGTCAAATGTAGCACCTTTTGGAGTGAGTGGGCTTTGAGATGGCTTGGGTCAGGGAGTGGTCTGCTAGGAAGGTTTTGAGGGTGTTGACCTGCTTGTCTAGGGGGTTTTCCCAGTGTAGATTGAAGTCGCCAAGGAATATGTCATTGGAATGAGGAGACGAGTTCGTAGTGATGATTTCCATCAGTTGGTCTGTGAATTCTGCGTTCTTACCAGGGGGGTGGTAGAGTATGTGTAGTTTGCGGGAGTGGTTATCCGAGGATTTTACGGAGATCCCTAGGTATTCACAAGAGTCCAGGGGATCAGAGTGAAACTTCGAGATGGTGATGTCGGATCGGTGTATGCAGGCGATGCCTCTGCCCTTTTTGTGAGGCCTGTCTAATCTTATGATGTTGTAATTTGGGGGGACTAGAAGGTCTGGGCATGGCAAAGATGATTCAGTGAGCCAAGTTTCCGTGAGGATGGTTATGTCCATTTTTAGGTTTAGGATGAGGTCGGTGATGTCAGAGGCGTATTTTAGGGATGAGCGGCAGTTTAGTAGGAGGCAGGAGATCTGGTTTGAGGCATTCTCTAAAGACGGCTCGTGGTTTTCGGAGGGGGGATATTGTTTGAAGGTTATTCGGGTTTATCGTTCTGTGATTCGGTTGAGAAGTTCTGTTTGGGTTGATGGGGATTGGGAGAATAGAGAATTCTTCCTTGTTTGTGATGGGGCAAGTGGGAGTTTCGTAGAGAAGTAGTAAGTTTTGGATTTCCAAGTCTGTTAAGTAGTTGGGGAGTTTGCGTGTGCGTAAGTGTCGATTAGTCAGAGACAGTGGGATAGTATTTATAGTGCTGTTGGCTGCAGCTAGAGAGTTTTGAAGATGATTGAGTTTAGAGAGAGAGTTTTCAGCGAGTTGTAAGATGTTTCTAATTTCTAGGATAACGTTTTGTTGGTTCCGGGAAGTGAGGTTAGTATGGGTTTCGAGTGATTCTAGTTCAGATTGGTGAGAGGGGGGAGGCAGGATCGGCAAGCAGAGAGGGTTGGGGATAGTATTTTATGGGGGTTCGGTGACTGTGCTGGAAGTGTGGTAGGTTTGAGTGGCTGGGAGAGAGGTAGGCAAGAGTGAGAGGGGTATGCGCGTGCTGGTTTTTTTTTTAATGATTTGCTAGAGTTGCCTTGTGGTGAATTTCTTCAGTGGATGGGAAAGGGTTGTGGAGGGGGGAGAGGGTTATGGGGATAGGGGTGGCGGCAGAATGTGGAGATAAGGAGGGTCTGAGATTGGGTATTAAGGGAGGGGTGTTGTTGTTGCTTCTGTTGACGGTTCTAGTTAAGGGTATCAGTGATATGAGTTCTGAGGAAGGTGAGTTGTTGATGCTTCTTCCGAAGGATCTAGGTAAGGGTGAGGGTTGCTGAGATTCAGGAGATGTAGGGGTAGAGGGAATAGTTAGGTCCTGGAGGGCCCTGGGTTGAGTGTTGGTGTGGGTTTTTAGTGTGAGAAAGTATTTGTCAAATAGTTCTAAGTCCTTATTAGCTGCTTGAATAAGAGCAGTGCCATTTTTGTAGGAAGTTATGTTCAGGGTGGCTCTGAGGTTTTGTGTGGGTGTTGTTGTAATCCTGGTTCCGTAGGGAATATTTTTCTTGTCATGAATAGTTAGAAGCTTGGAGAAGGCAGTTCGCCATTTGGCCATTTTTCTTGTGAAGAATATGAGGTCATTGATTATTGCACCTTTCTTGGCGTTGAAGGAGGGGTCAAGGAACAGTGTTTCTGGGTTTCTTCTGAGAAGGTTGTGTTTGAAGGTTTTAGAGGCATTTTTAGATAGATTGGGGGGTATTGAATGGAATATGCGCTGTTTCCTGCGGGTATCAGTTGTGATCCGGCCATTACGTGATATTTCTTGTTCTGGGAGGGGAACTACGGTTTAACAGTAGGTTGGGAGCCGTTGCAAGATGGCTGCCACTTTGTTGGGAGCTGATTACAAGCCGAGACAGTGAACAAGAATGTGGGGGGTAATGGGGTGGAGGGGGGAGTGTGGGAGCGGGGTGTGGATGATGCAGTAGGGGAGATGGGGGTAAAGTGCAATAGCCTCAGGTCTGCAAAGCGGACGCAGAGCTCAGCCTGTATAGTTGTGGCGACTCTAGGTAGGAGGATAAACTCTCACCTGTGTATTTGCGGTGTGAGGGGTCGTGGGGTTGGGTCCTCTGGGGACGGTTCAAGATGGCCGCTTCCTTTACTGTAAGAGACCGATCCTATTGGCTAGTCCTATCTCACTTTCCATTAGTGAACTGTCCTGGGGTGGGGTCTGGTCTAGGGCTGGGCGGAATTGGCGTAGCGCCACTACGCAGAATTTTGGAAAAAATATGTGGAAAACGAGCGCACGTCCTGAGGGTCCGTGTGCCCGGGACAGGGGTCCCTCGTGCCCGGGCAGGCTCCCCGATCTCCCCGGCCTGGCTGGGTTGAGAAGCAGGGACCGGCCCCGGGGCCTGGGTTTCAGTCAGGGCCTGGGGTTTGGGAGCCCCCGTCCTGCGGCCTGCCAAGTGTCCATCTGCCCGGGACAAGGGTCCCTGGTGCAGAGCCCTGGAGACCTGCAAGGGCAGGCGGGAGCCCTACAGCTATGGCTCGGCTCGGGCAGGCAGATGGGAGTCCTTTCTGTCCCGGCCATCTGGTCGCACCAATCCCCTCGGCCATCTGGTCGCACACAATGCTTTCCAATTGGGCGACCAGATGGCCGGGCCGCCCTGGAAGTCCCGATGGGGGCTCATTCGCCTCCCCGATCCCAGCCAGGGCTCCAGGAGGTCGGGCACGTCCGAGCCTAGGGTCCCCCGAGTCTCTCGGTGCGCACGGGTTCCCAGAAAGAGGGGTAGTCTTCCTCCGGATTACTAGGGGCAGGGTATGCCGGGACACCCCTCCCGGGCTGGCGGTTCTCAGCCGGGGATCAGATGGGCTGGGCCCGGACGACACCTCCCCTCCGTCCGGGGGCTCTCTCCTCCGGCCCGCGGCGTGGCAAAGTGCCCGGTATGGGCTCCATGGGTCCCGGGCAGTCCTCCCCCGGGCGTCTGGGCCCCAGGAGCTCCTGCGGGCCTCCCCATGCCTGAGGCCCAGCGTGGGGTCTCCGAGCCCCCCCCCGAGCCCTGCAGCCCCGGAGCCCTGCAGCCCCGGAGCCCTGCAACCCCGGAGCCCTGCAGCCCCGGAGCCCTGCAGCCCCCGAGCCCTGCAGCCCCCGAGCCCTGCAGCCCCCGAGCCCTGCAGCCCCCGAGCCCTGCAGCCCCCGAGCCCTGCAAGGGCAGGCGGGAACCCTCCCGCGAAGGCTCGGGGCAGGCAGATTGGTGTTATTTCGGTCCCGGACATCTGGTCGCACCAATCCCCTCGGCCATCTGATCGCACGCAATGCTTTCCAATGGGGCGACCAGATGGCCGGGCCGGCCTGGAAGTCCCGATGAGGGCTCATTCGCCTCCCCGATCCCAGCCAGGGCTCCAGGAGGTCAGGGGCCTCCGCGCCTAGGGTCCCCTGAGTCTGGCGGTGCGCACAGGTTCCCAGAAAGAGGGGTAGCCTTCCTCCGGATTACTAGGGGCAGGGTATGCCGGAACACCCCTCCTGGGCTGGCGGTTCTTTGCCGGGGACCAGATGGGCTATGCCCGGACAACACCTCCCCTCCGTCCGGAGGGTTCCCTCCTCCGGCCCGCGGCGTGGCAAAGAGCCCGGGACGGGCTCCATGGGTCCCGGGCAGTCCTCCGCAGGGCGTCCGGGCCCGAGAGCTCTGGTGGTCCTCCCCGTGCCTGAGGCCCAGCCGGGTGTCCCCGAGCCCCCCTGGACGCGGAGCCCCCGAGCCCTGCGTGGGCAGGTGGGAGCCCTACCCCGAAGGCTCGGGGCAGGCAGATGGGAGTCCTTTCGGTCCCGTATGCCCGGACAACACGTCCCCTCCATCCTGGGGGGGCTCCCTCCTCCGGCCCGCGGCGTGGCAAAGAGCCCGAGACGGGCTCCATGGGTCCCGGGCGGTCCTCCCCAGGGCGTCCGGGCCCGAGAGCTCCGGTGGTCCTCCCCGTGCCTGAGGCCCAGCCGGGGTCCCCGAGCCCCCCGGGAAGCGGAGCCCCCGAGCCCTGCGTGGGCAGGTGGGAGCCCCACCGCAAAGGCTCGGGGTGGGCAGATGGGAGTTCTTTCGGTCCCGGCCATCTGGTCGCACCTTTCCCCTCGGCCATCTTGTCGCACGCAATGCTTTAAAATGGGGCAAACAGATGGCCGGGCTGCCCTGGAAGTCCCGATGAGGGCTCATTTGCCTCCCTGATCCCAGCCGGGGCTCCAGGAGGTCGGGTGCATCCGGGCCTAGGGTCCCCTGAGTCTCTCGGTGCGCACGGGTTCCCAGAAAGAGGGGTGGCTTTCCTCCGGATTAGTAGGGGCAGGGTATGCCGGGACACCCCTCCCGGGCTGGCGGTTCTTTGCCGGGGACCAGATGGGCTATGCCTGGTCAACACCTCCCAGGCGTCCGGGGCTCCCTCCTCCGGCGGCCCGCGGCGTGGCAAAGCGCCCAGGACGGGCTCCATGGGTCCCGGGCAGTCCTCCCCCCGGCATGCGGGCCCCGAGAGCTCCTGCGGGCCTCCCCGTGCCTGAGGCCCAGCCGGGGTCCCCGAGCCCCCCGGGAAGCGGAGCCCCCGAGCCCTGCGTGGGCAGGTGGGAGCCCCACCGCGAAGGCTCGGGGCAGGCAGATGGGAGTTCTTTCGGTCCCGGCCATCTGGTCGCACCTTTCCCCTCGGCCATCTGGTCGCACGCAATGCTTTAAAATGGGGCAAACAGATGGCCGGGCTGCCCTGGAAGTCCCGATGAGGGCTCATTTGCCTCCCCGATCCCAGCCGGGGCTCCAGGAGGTCGGGTGCGTCCGGGCCTAGGGTCCCCTGAGTCTCTCGGTGCGCACGGGTTCCCAGAAAGAGGGGTGGCTTTCCTCCGGATTAGTAGGGGCAGGGTATGCCGGGACACCCCTCCCGGGCTGGCGGTTCTTTGCCGGGGACCAGATGGGCTATGCCTGGTCAACACCTCCCAGGCGTCCGGGGCTCCCTCCTCCGGCGGCCCGCGGCGTGGCAAAGTGCCCAGGACGGGCTCCATGGGTCCCGGGCAGTCCTCCCCCCGGCATGCGGGCCACGAGAGCTCCTGCAGGCCTCCCCGTGCCTGAGGCCCAGCCGGGGTCTCCGAGCCCCCGAGCCCTGCTAGAGCAGGCGGGAGCCCTACCGGGAAGGCTCGGCTCGAGGCAGGCAGATGGGAGTCCTTTCGGTCCCGGCCATCTGGTCGCACCTTTCCCCTCGGCCATCTGGTCGCACGCAATGCTTTCCAATGGGGCGACCAGATGGCCGGGCCGGCCTGGAAGTCCCGATGAGGCCTCATTTGCCTCCCCGATCCCAGCCAGGGCTCCAGGAGGTTGGGCGCATTCGCGCCTTGGGTCCCCTCCGTGACTCGGTGCGCACGGGTTACAAGAAAGTGGGGTAGCCTTCCTCCGGATTACTAGGGGCAGGGTATGCCGGGACACCCCTCCTGGGCTGGCGGTTCTCAGCCGGGGACCATATGGGCTGGGCCCGGACAACACCTCCCCAGCGTCCGGGGATCCCTCCTCCGGCCCGCAGCGTGGCAAAGTGCCCGGGACGGGCTCCACGGGTCCTGGGCAGTCATCCCCCGGGCGTCCGGGCCCGAGAGCTCCGGCGGACCTCCCCGTGCCTAAGGCCCAGCCGGGGTCCCCGAGCCCCCGGGAAGAGGAGCCCCCAAGCCCTGCAAGGGCAGGCGAGAGCCCTACCGCGAAGGCTCGGGGGCGGGCAGATGGGTGTCCTTTCGGTCCCGGCCATCTGGTCGCACCTATCCCCTCGGCCATCTGGTCGCACGCAATGCTTTCCAATGGGGCGACCAGATGGCCGGGCCGGCCTGGAAGTCCTGATGAGGGCTCATTTGCCTCCCCGATCCCAGCCAGGGCTCCAGGAGGTCAGGAGCGTCTGCGCCTAGGGTCCCCTCAGTCTCACGGTGCGCACGGGTTACCAGAAAGGGGGGTAGCCTTCCTCCGGATTACTAGGGACAGGGTACTCCGGTACCCCTCTCGACCTAGCGGTCCTCAGCCGTCAGCTGGATGGGCCAGGATGCTGCCCCAGCCTGGGGTCCGTCCCCGGGCCAGCCGTGTGGCAGGATGCCCGGGACGGGCTGCTCGGCTGGGTTCAGGGGCTCCCAGGGGCCCTGGGGAGGGCGGCCTCCCCACCCTGGGCTCCGTCCTTGGTCCTGCCGCATGGCAGGGTGTCCGGGACGGGGTCTTGCGGGCCCGGGGAGGCTGCCCCTTTGCTCTGGGAGCCCCGGCTGGGTCCAGGGGCCCCGCCGGGCCCCGGGTCAGGTGCTCCAGCCCTGGGCCCTGTCCCCCAGCCTGCCGCCCCGCCAAAGGCCCGGGACGGGGTTACGTCGTGCCCGGGGAGCCTCCCCCTGCTCGGCTGGGTTCAGGGGCGGCCTCCCCACCCCGGGCTCCGTCCTCGGTCCTGCCGCGTGGCAGGGTGCCCGGGACGGGGTCTTGCGGGCCCGGGGAGGCTTTCCCATCGCCTCCGGGAGCCCCGGCTGGGTCCAGTGGCCCCACCGGGCTCCACCGGGCCCCGGGTCGGGTGCTCCAGCCCTGGGCCCCGCCCCCCGGCCTTCCGCCCCGCCAAAGGCCTGGGACCGGGTTCCGTCGTGCCCGGGGAGCCCCCCCCTGCTCGGCTGGGTTCAGGGGCTCCCGGGGCCCCGGGGAGGGCGGCCTCCCCACCCCAGGCTCCATCCTCGGTCCTGCCACATGGCAGGGTGCCCAGGACGGGGACCCGTGGGCCCGGGGAGGCTTCCCCTGCGCCTCTGTGCCCGGGAGCCCCGGCTGGGTCCAGGGGCCCCTCCGGGTCCCGGGTCGGGTGCTCCAGCCCTGGGCCCCGTCCCCCGGCCTGCCGCTATGCCAAAGGTCCGAGACGGGGTTCCGTCGTGCCCATGGAGCCCCCCTCGCTTGGCTAGGTTCAGGAGCCCCTGAGGGCCCCAGGGAGGGCGGCCTTCCCACCCCGGGCTCC